>CM071575.1:39745156-39991532 GCA_036426205.1 Ascaphus truei | reverse complement strand
TGACGGGTGGCACCGCGCCAAAAGACAAAAATCTTGTCTTTTGGCAAAGGTGGCCGCGCAAAACTTTGCGCAGGCGGGTGCAAGCAGGACTGGGGCCGGACCCATAGAGAACGTAGTTTGTGTGGCCAAGCACGCCATCGTGCACGCAACCGCAGCCAGTGGGGGCAAAGCCATAGATATTGGTTAATCCCTGCCCACTGAAACCATGAAAGTCGAAGTAGCAATCTGTGTGGTGTGAGGGTTAGATGTTTATATTATTTCAATTATATATATATTATGCTTTCCTGAACTACCCCTTTATATAGATCTTTACAGTAGAGCTCTCCCCAACATCCTCAGGTTCACCTACATGTTTCATCAAACCCAACTGAATTTATATTTATATTTCTTTTGACACTTTTCTTCCAGAAACTGCTCACTTCTTTCTGTCTCCTCGCTATGCATGCTTTTTATTGTAGCTGGTCTGACACGATGTATTATGATAGATGATATATTGTGATTATATACAATGAGTTAGACAGATATAGTATATATAGATATACATATATATACAACTATTATATATATATATATTACACATATATATATATATATATTATATCTATATACTATATATAATATATATATATATACTATATATACTATAGTATCATATATATATATATAATAATATATATAAGAGAGGAATAGTGGGCAAGCAACACACACAGATAAAAAGCCTCAGCAGAGGCAGGTGTGCTGCACGGTAAAGGGTAAATAGTTAAAGTCTGTAAGGATCACTAGAGGTCAAATATACCGGCACAGCACAAGAGATAATCCCATAAAAATGGTTTATTGGGTCCACAATGCACACATACTGTATGCCTGATGTTTCTTCAGAAGGTTCCCCTGGGGACCGAAACGTCGGGAGGTTCTGCTACCCACTTACTTACCCCTTTCAAAGTAAGTGTTGGAAACAAAAGGAAAATGCTTAAATGTTAAAAAAAACTTTTAACTTTAAAAAAATATGTACGATCTCTGGCCTTTTTAAGTGCCAATAATGTTGTTTCAACCTGTAGGAGATGGGTGCAGAGGTTATTAGAACAGGAGACGTTATTAGGGGGAAACAAATGTAGGCTTTTATTAGCCACAACTTTAACATAAACAGCTCATCGGCCAAACAGGGTTTACAGGAAAACAAAATCAAACAGCCTAATTCCTGTTGGGAGCGCTCACTAAACCTCGGCATATACTCTATCTGTGGGTTGGGGGGCATACCCCTTACCAACAGAAACAGAGGGCCAGTTACCCTCAGCTGGAGTAGTGTTCTGTAACTCTTTGGGCAGGGTTTCTCTCCACAGCGGTACAGGATCCAGTACCTTCCTGGCCAGAGAAAAGTGGTTCCTGTGATGTCTCCAGCAGCTCAGGGTGTCTCCCGGGACTAGAGATCCCCTTGCAGTGTATACTGCAGGCTTTTTAAAAGCCTACGTTTCCAGCTGAGCAGGTTAATCAGGACAGTCTGCTCTGAATTAACCTGCTCAGAGCTGGGCTCAAGCTCTGCACACAGGTTTCCCTGACAAGCTATTCCGACAGGGAAGGCATCCTGTTACACAACCTATTCAGAATACCACTATAATTAGTTCACTTTGGTCCTAAGTGGTATTGCAAATTCCCAAATTTGGTCCCAGAAAAGGAGATATTTAGAACAACCATACATTGTGCTACAAATTGGTCCTCTGTGCAGTATGCCGGGAAGACCTCTTCCCATGTTGTGGAAGTGCTCAGCTCCAAGCAAATGATTTGGCCTAAAATCTTCAACACGGTTGGCTTCCCAACATAGTGATAGGGGGTAATTTACTCTCATTTTAACCTTTTAATTGCAGAAAACAAAGTAATTGACGAAGAGTACCTAATTATAAAGCACAAATACATTTTTACTTACTGTATGTAAGACAACCAAAAAAAGTAAGATGAAACCACTAATAATGTAGCTTTTTTTTGTAATATGGCATCCCTGTTTCTATTTTCTGCAGAATTTGAACCTAAATCACAATCACATTGAATCAATACTACCTCGACAAAAGCCTCACAATCAGCTGACGAACAGGCAGATACTTCACCAAAAGGTGAACTCAAGTGGCTACGGACAACAAGGAACTTCAAAGGGATGCAGGTAATAAACCGTTATCATGCATTAAAAATGGTGTGTTACTTTAGAATCAGAAAGTTGCCTGGATTTATGTGTGTGTGTGTGTGTGTATACACACACACACACACACACATACATACATATACATATAATCACTAACGGAGTACTGCCCTTTACTCTAATGACCTAATAATGTGTTGTTTTATAATTCAGTACTAAGTACATATGACTTCTCACCAACTACGGCAGCAGCTTGATGTTATTAGTAGGTTTACCTATTTGCCTTCCAATATGATGAAAATCAGACAGAAAACCAAGAATCCACAAGAAAAAGAGGGGAAGTCCGGAGGAGGAAATTGAGTAGAAAAGCAGAAAAAGGAGGATGGCGCAGAACCAGACTTAGGTTT
Source organism: Ascaphus truei (assembly GCA_036426205.1). Classification (NCBI taxonomy): domain Eukaryota; kingdom Metazoa; phylum Chordata; class Amphibia; order Anura; family Ascaphidae; genus Ascaphus; species Ascaphus truei. The sequence goes on along the minus strand of CM071575.1, from coordinate 39,988,997 downwards.
CAATCCCTGTGCTGTGCAAATGAGTAAATGGATAAGAAGACAAATGCAATGGTACCTTTCCTGGTGCCCTGGGATGCTGCACATGTGTTTATTGCAGGGCCCTCTGGAAGGGATGATGTTCTTGCTGTCGTTTGCCGCTCAAGTCTCATTTTTATCATTCAATGTCTCCTGACACCCTAAATAAAAAAGATTTCCAGATATTCACTGATACGTGTATATGTTTGTGTGGCTCTCTCTTTCTTTCCCTCTCTGTGATACATTGTTACAATATAAGTTCATTCCATAATTACTTTCCCGTTTCACAAAAATATGGTTTTGCGATCCACATACAACAGCGGTGGCCAACTCCAGTCCCCAAGGGCCACCAGCAGGTTAGGCTTTCAGGATATCCCTGCTTCAGCACAGGCGGCTCAGTCGAAGAGGGGGGTATCCTGAAAACCTGACGTGTTGGTGGCCCTTGAGGACTCTGAGTTGGCCACTCCTGACATACAATATTATTGAGTCCACTTTGATTTTGCTTGCCATACCTAAAAGATAATACAAATTTGGAATTAAAACTGAAAATGTGCCGACTTTGAACATCCATTGAATTATTTGTTTGTTTTCTTTCTTCTTGCAGGGAGGTACTTTTTGGGGAAACACTGACACCAATAATGCAGACTTTAGAAGTGCTTCATTTGGGTTACAATGGCATCAGTAATTTGCCTCAACTGCAGCTTAGCAGGTTAAACCATTTGAAATCGCTGTTTTTACAGGGTAAGAATGAATTATACAATTTGGGTGTATGACTGTGTATATAGGTTTACTGTCTTTCAAGGAGAGGGTGTATTGTTTTGGGGCTGAGGGTGGTGGTGGTTCAAAAATAAGAATAGAGGCATTTTTTTCTGCTCAACGGTAGCAGAAAAGAGTATTGTTCAAAGTTGTGGTAGGGCATGTTATAGGTCATAAAAAATGCAAAGTTATGGATTGCCGATCCATCACCCTTTGAGTCATTGAAAAGACACGTCATATCAAAACAGTTGAAGATATTATCCAATGTTATGTGTAAATCATGGGATGAAAATCCTAAAATCTCCAGATCTTCCATAGATCTATTTCAGATATGATTTGTGTTTAAATAAATGTAATCATGCATAAATATTCTTTGTTATGGAAAACTCAAAAGTGAATGTAACCGTTTCAATGAGCAGTTGTTACAGGTTGTTCACAATGTTAATTAAATAGATATTCTTTCTTGTTCGGATGTCCTTATTATGAACTTTTCACATGGCTGGGCACCCTTAATGATTTTTAACCTTGTGGTCTGAATATTGTATTCAATGCTACGGAGGTAGTTAGAGATTGAACTTGTGTCCTGTTTCATTTCTAATACCAGGAAATGAAATCAGCCGGGTCGAAGCACTTGACGGTTTACAATTTCTGCAGGAGCTTGTGTTGGACCATAACCGTATTAAAGTTATTACTGACAGTTCATTTGCGAAGCAGAATTCTCTGGTTGCCCTTCATCTTGAAGAAAACAGACTCAGAAACCTGAACAATTTGCTTCCTCTTATTAAGTTAAAGAAACTGTTCGTTGGATTCAATAAAATTCAGGTACTGACGGTTTGATCATTATTCACGGACCTTCTACTGGAGCATTAAACGCTTTTTTATTCTGCAATGTTTTAACTTGCAGATTCACAATGAACATGCATAGAGTGTAGCTTTCAACTTATAACCACAGGCGTCCTCTCTGAAGGATACGGGTGGCAGATGTCCTCTCCTGAGACCTCAACTCGATGTCCTTCTCTGTGCTCTTGTTTCTTATAAGAGCTAAACATAATTACGAGTGCACATTTATACTGTGATTGTCTTTAACTACATTCCTGTTATAGCATCTTAAGACCTGCAGTTCTCTTAAAAACCAAGGCTAGGCGATGTCTTCCACCTCTATGGAAAAGAAGCAGCAGACCCATTTGTATACGACAGGAGTGACCAACTCCAGTTCTCAAGAGCCACCAACACGTCAGGTTTTATGGATATCCCTGCTTCAGCACAAGTGGCTCAGTTAATGACTAAGCCATCTGTGCTGAAGCCGGGATGTCCTGAAAACCTGACCTGTTGGTGGCTCTTGAGAACTGGAGTTGGCCACCCCTGCTTTATGACATAAGGTCCCTTTCCAGACTGATATCCTCCCCCTTTGCAGTACATGAAACTGGCTCCCTCACTTACCTGTGGGTGGGCACCCTACTTACTGTAACTAGGGTCAAGGCAACATTTCCTTCAGGCTCATTACACGGGCCACACACATAATAATGGGTACAGAGTGGTTTGTTGAGCTTCTTGCAGTGGCAGCACCTGGGGACTGACGACAACTAAATTTACAGGTTCTATGGGTAACCGCGTAGATTTATTTACCAACACGTTTATTTACTTTCAAACAGGAAATGTCAGAAGTAGACAAACTGGAAGCTTTACCTACACTAATAGAACTGTCTGTTTCTGGAAACCCCGTGAGTATTCCCCATGGCCACTTACTTACAATTCAGATCACATACTGGGTACTGGCTCTGAATGTTTGAGTAAAAATGTAAACTATATTGAATTATTTTGAAATGTATTTTATGTAAAGTACAAAAACAATTTAGTTCTGTATTTCATAAAAATATATTTACCAATATTGGTTATTGTTTGTTTTCAGTGTCCTCTGCCCGTTTACTTCCAATATTTCTTGGATTTAATTTTCTTTTGCAAAATTAAATGATTAGACATTAAGTTGGATTTAATTTTTACATATGTGGTGCTTGACAATTTATGTATTTTACATGTTGCTCCTATTTTTGTTTTATTATGTTAAAGTAAATGTACCCATACCCCTGTATCTTTGATGCTATGTACTATAGGAGTAATTGCTTAAATCACAGAGTGAAACATGTACAGTGTGTTAGCAAAGTATGGCAACCATTGCAAATCAAGCACCAACAACGTTGTTTCGATTAATACATCTCGGAGATAGAAAACCGTTTTTCACAGTGACCAAGAGGAAAACGGAAAAGTTATACATTGTTTAGTGTCCTTGCTGAGGAATGGGCTGTGATTAACTTTAGTGGAGCAGATTTAAAATAGTTAATTAAGTAATAATCACCGAAGAACAGGGCATTACTGGCCAATAGTGCCTTGGCTGGAAGAGTTGAAGGCCAGAGACTTTCCTTCTACAGGGATTATTACTTAAATATCACACCAACCTATTCATGTTCTACATTCCATTAATTGAATTCAGCAAAGTGCGAGACATGGCCATACAGCCTTAGTTATTCGTTTCCAATGTTGACTTGACTCTTTCCCTTAGATTTCCCGTAAAATGTTCCATCGTCAGCTGATTGTGCTCCGGTTGCAAAACCTGCAGGTATTGGATGGAATTCCCGTGACCATGGATGAGAGGGCAAGAGCAGAGATGGATTTCATGGAACAGCAAGTAAAACTCACTTTTGACAGCATTTTTCACTTGAATTCTTATTTTTTTTGGCATTAAAACACTGTTGAAAAATAAGGTGCTGATGTTTTTGTGATCAACGCTCCATATTGTTTAATGTTTGTGTAACGATAACATGTTTAGTCTATCAGATATAAAAAATAAAAAAAATCTGTCCATCAAAAAAAGCACAACATGGCACTTTTGAAGTAAGGTTATTTAGTAGTACTGTATTAAGAGTTCAATATTAACTGCGTTTGAAGGAACGCAAACATATTACATTTTTTATACTTAAACAGAATATTCTTCTGCTCAGAGTGCGTCCATCGGGGATACTGTTTTTAAAAAAAACATATTTCTTCTGTGTTCCACGGCAGCACACACGTGTAGGTACGCGTTCCTCCCTCTGGGAAGGACAGAAGGCTGATTTCCTGGAGGAGTAGCTATATAAATGGTCCTTCCTCTCCTGGAAGGTGTGTTAAGGTTTTTTGTTTCTTGAGGCTTCGACAGGTAAGCACTTGGGCCACTGGCTTGAGCACCACGCATAGTGGTAGCTTGGTAGCCAAGCTAAAGAAGTAATAATGTAGGCTTCCTATGCAGCCCACAGGTAGTGGGACCGAGTGGTAGGCTATGATATCCACAAGTCACGTGTAGGGATTTGATGTTGAGTAAAACAGGGGGGAGGGCTCGTCTTCCATGCCCATCGGTCACCTCCTTAGCCTTGCATGCATTAGTGTTGGGAGAAGCTTGTGGCTGCATCCTCCAAAAGAGCCCTCCTTCCAGTGCTCCCTGATCAAAGGAACACCACTTGGTTACTAGGCCTGGGGCGGCAAATTTCGAAGGGCCGGTGCTACGGTTACAAAGGCCCCGCTCTCTTCCTCACAACAATGAAACTGATTGCCAGGGGAGAGTGTGGGGCATCTGTAAAGGTCTCTTACCTCCGCCTGCAGTGTCGCCCTCCTTCTGCGCCGTCAAATGACACTGCCACATGGCGACGCGTTGCTATAACAATGTGACGTCACGTGATATCCTGTTGTCATGGTAACGCATCACCACATGACACCGGGACGCTGCGACAGGAGATGGCCAGGGCGACAAAAAAGTAAGTGCCTATGGGCGGGAACATTCTAAAACCGTCCCTGCTTGAGCGTCTCCGTGCACATTTCCTGTCCCACATGGCCCTCAGAGGATGTTACCGGCAAAACCAGAATTTGGCAAGCATTACCCTCCAGTTGAGTGGGGTCTACATCCTGCGGTATTCTCAATGCCTGTCAGCAGGTATAGATTTGATGACCACCAAAACCAACATAAAGCTTCCACTTTTTTGTTCAATGAATCGGGAAGACAACCCTCTTCATTTGGACGTAATGACTCTCTAAGGCCCAGTATTATGAAAATCATTGCTCTCTGGGATCTCCTCCTGGGTGGCACAATATCAAAAGCCTTTGCAAAATCTAAGTAGAACACATCAACTGCATCACCCTGGTCTAAATTCCTACTTACCTCCTCAAAGAAACTAATAAGATTAGTTTGGCATGACCTCCAGCAAATCAGCTTCCTGTCCTACCTAGAGTGAGAAGCTAGTGCCCACAGGTGTGTGCTGCCATTTCTGGACTAGAAGAAAGGAGCATATCCGTAGAAACAATTCTCTGTTTAAGTGGTCTTGATACTCAGGCATATGATTGATTCCCCTCTCCTGTTTAGGACGGAGGAAGACGCAGCTCTTAGAACCGTCTTTGGAATCCAGTCAATCTGGAGATTCAGAACTGATCTAAAATCTGCAGTTTGAGTAGCCCTAACTTGCATCTTTTGCCGCAGTCCTACCCATTGTTGGGAGTCCTGGATGTTTGCGCTAGCAGACATTCCAAACTATTCACACCTAATAAGTGTATTGGAATCCAAGATAAACTGAAGTCGTGGAAAGCACTTCTTAATTATAGTCGCACTCTTCACACCCAAACAACAAAGGTGTTGTGTGAGAAAATATAGTGCCATACAAACTACAAGTAGAAGAGTCTTACTTTTAGCAGCGTGCAGACTTTAGAACATGAGCTCGGTGATGAGAAATACAAGAAGAGTATGTTTAGGCTGAGATAAAAATAAGACTTTTGATCACGTTCATGTCTCAAGACAAGTCTACAGACCTGCATTTCCCCAGTCACTCCGCATACAATACTTCCACTGCAGCCGGGGATTCTGGGTACATGCAAACGAAGACTGAAACATTCTGGGGGAAAAAAGGAGTTCTATAAGTTGTATTTGGGCTTCTATCATATGTCACACATTTATTATTATTAGATTTTGCAGCACTATATATTGTACAGGCACACGTGCCGGAGTCACACGGTGCCAAAGGGACTTAGTCACATAGAACGGACACAGATTAGAACTAGGTTAATCTGCTTCAGAGGCGATCATTTTACTAGTTGACGACTTGTTCTCCATGGTTGAAAAATGCGCTTATCTGTACAAAATTAGAGAAATGAGATATGAACCAAGCTTACTGAAAAAAGGTAATCTGTCTATTCAGCGATTTGAGTTGTAGTGACTTTTATAAAGACTACTCATCGTAGAGAAGAAAAATCATCATAAGAATATATATGTAGATACACCAGAAGATGCATCAGGGGTTGCCCGGAAGACTACCTAAGTTGAACCATGGGATGCAGAAGTCTTGAAACTCATGAATACAAACCCCTATTGTTCAATGTTAGTTTTAAAAAAAAGTTACTGTAAAATAAAATAAGAATTTGGAGCTGTTCTTTCAACAACCTACAAAGAATCCTCACTTTTTCCAGGATCAATATGGGCAGTATCACCTCACTAATAAGGTCACAGATAGAGATGGGTGTCACTTTTGTAATTCCTTTTTCGTTTTGTTTTGTTTTTTAACAAATAGGGCAAAGTGATACCTTTATTGGCTAACAGGTTAGGTCCCTTTTCCAGGCAAAACACTTATAAGGGATGATACTATTTTAATACAAACACACAACAGAGCACACGCTCACACAATACTATTTTAATGCAACTGATTCATAGTGTACTAGGCAAGGATAATAGCCTATTTAGAGCAGTTGTTAAGTTATTGGATGTGAGATACATGAGGCAAACATGGATAGAAGAACTTTTTAAATATGGCCATGAGTGCTTGAGTGTGAGTGCCGTTTTCCATACACATGCATTACATGCCAATTTGATTTTAAACCAAGTTTTAACGTCACACCACAGTATCATTAACTTACTTTTTTTTTCTATAAAGAGACAAGGTAAGAATACATTAATAATTATAGCAATACTAAAAAAACACACTTCTAGATAATTTCTTTTATGTGTGCAGGTAGGAACTTGATGTTGTGATATAGGCACAAGAGCTGGGAGGTTGATTTGAAGGATGGAAAGGATAGTGTGTAGTATGATCGGCGTTCTGCTGTGTATGGTACCAGTCATGTATGACAGAAAGACGAGGGGTTAAATATCTAGAAGGAAAACTGGGGAAATATTTTGATCATCAGATAGAGACTTGAAAATGTGTCTTCTTATTACAGTTTTTGGTATGTTTAGTTATTTTTAAATGAGCCATGTTACTCAGTGCCAGACCACATTACAGAACACTATAGGTAACAAACACCAATTGGGTGTCGCCACAGGCAAGATACTCACATAGTAAGATAAACTTTACCAGTGAAACAAGCCAAAGACACACTGTCTCATAAAAAAAAACTATAAAACATGGAGTATAATAACTTGAACAAAACAATAGTATTTTATATTTTCCCAGCACATTTTAAGGAAATATGTACTGTACACTTTGCAGTTGTATCTCATTGTTCATTTCATGTCTCTTAACATTGCCTTCCATAATGTCATTTTTCCATATCCAAGTATGCAATCAGTCTTGGATTTAAGATAAAAATTATCATTTTTACCTACAGCATTTGCAAACACAATAAAATATGTCATTGACTTTGTGCATGTTAATTGGTGAACTCAAAATAGGATTCTATTAATCCAATAGCTCAAAGATTAATTTACTGGTAGTCTGGAATAGTGTGTTCAAACCTTTAATTTTAAATAGACATGTTTGCCATTCGCACATCACTTAAATAAAAGTCAGAAAGCACAGTAAGATTTAAGAAGGCAGAAAATCATGTAAAGGCCATATTCTCTGGATACATTTATGTTTCATAGCAAGGTTCAGTGGAGATTCTGTCCCTAGTGATCTTAGATAGAAATGAACCATTATCTCATCAGACCATTCAAGTGTATCAACACAAGAAAAGATTTTCCAAGTTGTGTGGGGTTTTCTGTTGAAATTTTGCTTTTGTTTGCTATATCTTATGGTTCATTGCTAGCATACATTTTTATTAATGGTTAATTTTTTTTCATTCTAATCTTTCGAAAGAATTAATTATTATTTATTTTGTATTACGTTGTACTGGCAATGTATGTTGGTAAGAAAACATTATCTTTTCCCTAACCATCAGCATTCCTGGTGCCTACATCCTGTAGTCTTCTCACTGCTATTCGGCGTGTTTACCTTCAGATTACTTTATAACTGTTCTTTTTTTTAAATGAGTACTATTGAAGGTGATCCAATAAAACCTGTCTTATTTTTGGTGTGCAGGCGTTATCCGTTGCAAATTCGGCTATGGATATGGGGCATCCTGTTTCCAATTTACTGTTGACCAAACCTGCACCATTACGAATAACGAATGTCACTCTGCCAGGAGGAATCCACCATTTTGGTGGCGCCGACTTCCATTTAAATAATGCGCATGAAGACACCATTCCAAATGAAGCAAATAAGTGTAAGTAAACTGCACTACATTCGATGTTTAGATGTCACATTTCAACGCTTGTATATGGCGTGTGTGTGTGTGTGTGTATGGATGCGAAGCATAAAAAGTGGTAATCGTTGCATTAATTCCTGCTTTTATTCAAGCTACACACTCTAAGCCCTTGGCTGGTCTGTGCTGAGCTGTGTGGCTCTTAAGTGCTAATTTCTGCACAAATTATTATCTAGCAAGGGTTGTTGACATAATTGAACAGCCCTAAACATGGCTTTTCTTTTTACGCATTATGTATTAAAATCACAGAGTCTCATTTCTAAACATATGCTTACTGCTTAGAAACAAAAATGTCAATCAGTAGCAATTAAATGAGGACAAAGATGTCAGCCTGTAGCAATTAAGCAGACACCCACAATAGACGAGCAGTATGTTTCTGAAAATGTGTCCTTTCAGTGTGCTACAGAGACATTCAGTGTATGTTTTTACTCTTTTCAGTAAGTTAATGTTTTGAAGAATGACAGTATATTGATTTATTTGCAGATTGGTTAAAGGCCAAGTATGCATTTTGCATTTCAGATAAAAAATCCAAGCATCATGTTCTAGGAATGGCACAGAACCCACGAAGCATCCATGCAGAAATTGCCTTTAGGCAGCTCAGAGGGGGAACAAATCTTTCTTCATCCTATTTGACACAACAGAGTGCTTCAAATCGGGTCCCGCACATGTACCCAAACAACCAAGAGCATGATGGGAGGTGTGTATAACCAAATAATCACTGTTTAAGTTAAACCATGGTTTTCAATCGTTTATCGCCGTATATGAAGATGCAGATGGGATGAGTGTTTGATGTCAGTAATATTACCAGTGATGTAGATACTCACTGATGTATCTAATTCAGGGCCAACTGCAGTCCTGAAGGGCCACCAACAGGTCCAGGTTTTAAGGATATCCCTGCTTCACATTCACTAATTCTGATTGAGCAACCTGTGCTGAAGCAGGGATAACCTTAAAATAGATGCAATGAAGATATGGCTGTTGTCTTTCATGCAATAAGGGAGGGGTGCGCAAACTTCCTGCGTTGCCCTCCCCCTTTGCGTGCCCCCCCCCCTTACCTTTAATGCTGCGTCAAATGATGCAGTGGCATCATGTGACGTGACATCACGTGATCCATGGCGACGGGCGTCAAATTATGCTGTGGGCTAATGTGTCGTCACATGACCACGTAGCGTCATTTGACGCCGCATTGCCATGGCGATGCGTGGCGCGAAGCCAGCTCAATTCAGTTAAGTGGGTTACAGAGGCCTCACACTGAAGAGCCCGGGGCCTCTGTAACCGCCGCACCCCCCAAAAAAAATCTTGCGCCCCCCAGTTTGGGCACCCCTACAATAGGGTATAGGATATTACACAGAATTGTGGTACAGTATACAGTAATACCATTGTAACACAGGTCTAATGCACCTTGAAATCTTTGTGTTAATTGTCTGCTAGTTCTATTCTGTGCTTTTGGTTAATGCACTTACAGTATATTCCCTGTATTATATCTACTCTGTAAACTGCTGCGTGCATTATTGGTGCTATATAAATAAATAAAACCGATGCATACATACAAGCCGACGAAGGGCAAATCAGTAGCTACAGCAAGGTAAATATATAGGTTTTCTTATAGTAACCTAACAGAATTATAGTTATTACGATTGGATCGAGGAAAATATAGTGTTTATGCGATCCAGTGCTCTACTGATTGTTATTATTCTGGGGTCAGGAAATAATTACTTGGCTCTGAACTTATTGGCTCCTGTGTATGAATTGTACTTACCTTTAGGATCAATATGATAGAACAGAGTAGGAGTAAAAAAAAAAAACCCCACTGATCTTGATAGCTTTACCAGCTCTTATCACTTAAATACGTTGCTGTTTTGCTATGTTATTTGAGAATTTGGAAAAAAGTACAGTTTCCAGATAGCCTATTACAAAACCCACTATTTCCTCTAAACACCAGTGGGAGAGATATTACTGCTGCACTGGCTCATCTGTTGCTAAGGTGGTTTATAGAAGAAGAGGAGTGGAGCTGCACAAAGGCTCATATTTACCATGTGCCATGTGTTCCATAGCACAGGAAGACCCCTTACATCAGGGGTGCGCAAACTTTTCCCCGTGCGCACCCCTGCCTGCTCTCTTCCACGCCTTGCCCTCCGCCCCTCTGCTCGACCCCAGCGTCAAATGACACGCGGGGTCATGTGACATCACATCGCCATGGGAACGCGACCCCGCAGCGTCATTTGACACCAGGTTACCAGGACGACGCGTCGCTGGAAGGGAAGAGTATTATAGAGGCCTCGTGCTGTCCCCCGGCATTTGATTTAAATGTCTGGAGGGAAAGTACGGGACCTCTATAACTGCCGCGCTTCCCCAACCCCCCAGAAAATCTAGCGCCCCCCCCCCAGTTTGCGCACCGCTGCCTTACATCATACTCAACATGGCAATTTCTTGAACTTGTACTTCTGTGAGATATACTGTTTATATAAAGCAAAGAAAGGTGGGGAGCAGTGTTGGTCCTTAAGTCCATGTAGTAACAAAGGAGGGAGAGGGAGGAAGGGGTATGATACATTTTATGGGATGTTACAAGCTTTCTACCCTCTCGGGGTCCTTCATCAGGTACGAAAGCTGGTAACGTATCAACTACTGGTTGGTCCAATAAAATATATCATACCCCCTACAAGGATAGATCGTTTTCCCATCGAACATTAACTGCAGCTTTATAAGGTTGGTGAAGCCTAATCATGACATTAATAAATATTTTCTATTTTGCGTATGTTTTTCATTCAGGCTGCTAAGCAACGGGAGCCTACGGCAAAACCGAATGTAGGAACGGAGGAACCCATTCAAGAGCCACTGGATGGTGATGTGTCATACATCGGCATTTGTTATCGACACCGGCAGATCTACCTCACTAGTTTATTTTTTGTAAATGTTTACCAGTGTCTGTTATTCTTCACTTTGCATTGTGTAAGACTTGTAAAAATTATTAAATCCTGCAAAGATAGGTGTGAAATAAAAGGTTCAGATCAGGAGGGGCCAACTCCAGTCTTCAAGGGCCACCAACAGGTCAGGCTTTCAGGATATCCCTGCTTCAGCACAGGTGGCTCAATCAGTCCCAGCTTCAGCGCAGGTGGCTCAATCAGTCCCAGCTTCAGCGCAGGTAGCTCAATCAGTGGCTCAGTCAAAGACTTGTCTTTGACAGTCTTTGACTGAGCCACCTGTGCTGAAGCTGGGATATCCTGAAAACCAGACCTGTTGGTAGCTCTTGAGGACTGGAGTTGGGCGCCATTGGTTTAGATATATACTTCCTAAAGAAGCAATGAAACATCTATTGAAAAGGGTATTTTTTTTAACTGAAAACGCTTATTTAACCAAAAAACAAACTGTTAAACGGAATAAATCAATCGAACGTATACGAGTCTCCTGTACTTGTCATGCAAAGTTTGCAGAAATTAATTGAATGTATCCGTCATGTCAGTGCTTGTCCGGCTTCCTTTCAGCCATTAAGGGCCAGATCCTCAAAGCTTCACTAACGCGGAGCTCAGAACATCACGTTATCTAAAACCTAAAACAGGAACCGATGTTATTTTCCCTGGAGTTAGCGCACAACCACAAAGCAAATTATATACAAAAAGGCTTTGTTTTTGTATATTTCATTAGCAAAGACTTAAATCAGCAATACAGCTTTCATTTATTGTTTTTTTAATTACAGGATTGAAGCAGGGTGTCTCCAGGGCTCAACTGTGTTCATTTCAGCTCCTGCTTCTAGAGATACTTAACTCCACAAGGGGTATCTGCTGCCAGGGTTCTCTTGTGCCTAACGAAATGGCAGCGTTCCTCGTCACGCGGGCCAATAGGAAGCCGTGACGTCATCTGGTGCGGCTTCCTATTGGCCCGTGTGACGCGGGATATTTAAATGCCACCATTTCTTTAGGCACAAGTTCCCTGGCTGCAGATACCGGCACCCCCTACGGAGGTAAGTATCTCTGGAAGCAGGGGGGTCCCCGGAACTGAAATTAACACAGTTGAGCTCCGGAGACCCCCTGCTTCAACCCCGTAATTAAAAAAAACAAAATGAAACGTGTATTGCTGCTTTGATGTCACATTAAGTTAGCGCTACATTGCTTTGGCTTCAAATATCGAGAGAGAGTTGTACCTTTAAGTATGACTTAAATAATGTCACGTTCAATCCCTGCGCGTTAACCTTAGTGGGTAAGTGTTTGGGGGAAACGCCTCTTCTGCATCTCATCACTAACGGATAATTCCCAAACTAACCCTAATACTCATTTATTGAAGGATTACTTTTTCTTGTAACTCTCAATCAGGACCAAGTCAAATAGTGTGGAAGTAACTAGTCACGTCATTAATAAAATACTTTGTTTATAATGTTTTCATTTTGAAACGTTTAAATATTTTATTCTTTAATATATGTGCTCCTTGTTCATGTTGTTATCTCACAGTGGGAATTTAAATTCATGACATCTCCACTAGATGTCACCGATACCCTTCATATATTTGCGAGAGTGTTTCTGTTTGTCCCCTGTATTCAGCTTGCAAGTGTCCAGTTGTGTCTATTTCTGCATATTTTCATCGATATACCAACCGTACACCAGAACAAACCTAATATAATACTATCTATTATTATCATGCTGTCTGAACTAGATGCATTTTTGTAGTACAACAAACAAGTTTGAAAATGGAGAATCTCTAAAGGGATTGAAATATTAATCCAAAGTAATAATAATAATAATAAGAAAGTAAGTAAAAATAAGTAAGCTAATTTAGAATAAATAACCATCGCCGATCTGTATGTCCAGTATGTGAAGTTATTTTATTTAAGTGACTATGATTGGCTTTCCTTTTGACAGAAGAGTAAAATGTGACTTTGGTAATTATAGGGAATTAACAAAACAATCATTATTTCATAACATGGTATAGTGTAAATTTATAACGTATGTGTGTATGTGTATTTTATAGCCATATCCATGTTGGGGTCTCTGAACTCAATCCATGGCACATTCGACTCCTTGGAGGGGAGACAGAATTATTATTATCGTTTATTTATAGAGTGCTAGTGTATTCCGCAGCGCGGTACAATGGGGCAAGAAGCGCAAACCGATACAAAGTGGTAACGAGTGCCCTGCTTGGAGATCTTACAATCTAGAGCAGGTGTGACTAACTCCAGTCCTCAAGGGCCACCAACAGCTCTGGTTTTCAGGATATCCCTGCTTCAGCACAGGTGGCTCAGTCATTATGAGGACTGGAGTTGACCACCCCTGAATTAAAGCCATATATAGGCTTTGGGGTGGATCACTGCTTTGCACATGAGATATTTAATACAGTTGTCATATGCTCTAATATTCATAGCAGAGTCTAATGCATTTACAAGTACACGTTTAAGCATTATAGTATGAGCAGCTTGGGTTTCCTTTACTGCTGCCTGTACAGTAGATGTTTACCTATAAAGTGAAACATGGTATGGTGGTAAATCGTTTAAGGAAGTATACCACACTAAACTTTAGAGTGCTTTGGATTGATACAGAATGTGTGGCCAGTGTATAAAGGTAACTGCAAACTGAAGATCTAATCATTTAAACATATTACAATTATTATAATGTAGCCACAATACATTTATTATGTACAGTACACTAATAGGGCTATAAAATGAAATCAGGAGGCAGGTGGCACCATATTTGATTTGCAATGTAAATTCTGGCTCTGTAAATAAGAGAAGCGTCAGGTTGCAGCACATGGAATTGTATTCCTAATCGCTGGGCTGATCTCCTTGTGCATGTTATCAACAGCATAAAGAAATCACTGCATAGATCAGGGGTGGGCAACTCCAGTCCTCAGGGGCCACCAACAGGTCACATGTTAAGGATATCCCTGCTTCAGCACAGGTAGCTCAGTCTTTGACTGAGCTACCTGTGCTGAAGGGCTGTGGCCCTTGAGGACAGACATTGCCCACCCCTGACATAGACAATCTGCATTTGCCTTAATCACTCGCTAATAAAAGTATTGCACCAACTTTACTAAGCAGTAACCAGCTGTAAGGCACCTTTTGGCGTAGCACTGCTTAGTACATGAGGCCCGCTATCTCTAACCAACTATTTGTTGTCGTTGTTGGTAGGTTCTGTTTTGATGTGTTTACAAATCCCACGTAGAAGATCAATGTACAAATAGAATTAGAATGGTAGTTCTATATACACAAGAAAATGGTAAGATGCATATTCAGTGCTTTAGAAAAAATATATATTTTTAATTATTTTCTAGTCTCTACAAATCTAATTTTAAAATATTGTATTGCCATATAATCCTGATTGTGGTGTTTAAAGAGCTGAAACTGTGTCTTATTTATTACTGATAATGATGCTCATTACATTATGATGGCTTACGATTTACAAAGCTATGAATGGGGAAATCTTGTATTCACACATTTTGGCAAAAGTTGCCATCAAATTGCATAAAACTGTTTGTTTTTAATGTCCCTTATTTAAGTAGCACAAATACATTTATGTTAAAGGTAGTGCATGTAGAAGCAAGAATGGATAAAGCCTTGTTATTCATCGATCTTTGTTAAAATGCGTTCTGGAAAGCATCGCAAAAGGAAATTGCTAACAAATAAACATGTATCAATAGCATTTGTACGTTTTCAATTCCTTTCCCATCAATTTGACTGCAAAACATTATTTGCAAACACTGGTGGCCTAATTTGTTACGGTCTCTCATTTTAGGAAGTGTTTTTCAAAAGAGTTCAATTAACCTTTAATGGTGCATTTTTAGTTAAGAAAATAGAAGAGAAAGAAGTCAATTTAAGCTTCCCGATGAACAAGTGTGTATAGAAAGAATGGGTATAAATGGGCTTGGAAAACACAGAATACAAGTAAAATACAGCGGGCAGAGCACTCAGGGAAGCCAGATACAATAGAAAGAGTCAAATACTGCAGAGCTTTTTAAACTATATTCAATTCGAACAATAGGCTAAACCCAGACATCTATGTAGAACTGGCTGAGGATAGGGAAAAGCAAGCTGGGGTTTTCTAGCAGTGTTAAAGAACAGTTAGAATGGAGAGATTTATAGCTAAAGAGATTGAATAGCAGAGAACGGAGGTGGAAGTTGGCATTATTCAGTAGTTTCTATGCCATGCAAATAATGATCTCCGTTTAAACTTGTAAAACATTAAACATTAAATAGTGTTGAAATACATCTGGTAATCATACAATTGCAGACAGTGGTCTATATTACTATTTGTGCTTTTCGCTTTACTGTACGAGCACATATTTAAACATTATAGTAATGTGATTTAGACCGCATTGTTTTCCAGGTTTAGAAAAGACTATTGTGAGCTGGGAAGAAGGCACAGCACAATCTGTTCTTTTACTACATGGCTCAAAAAAATAATACCGTGGGCTGGAAAGGTACAGATATTAACATTTGAAGAGAGAACAAACCAGAAACTAATCTTTGACATTTTCTTTACAAGCTGTTTGGCACTTTGATTAGGTATGTTTATATGCATGTATATCTTTATTTAAATAGCACCATTCATGTGCATAGCACTTTACAGCAGTAATACACAAGCCATAATGGGAATAAGCGCTTCAGTCCTAAAACAATAGGAAAAGGAGTCCCAGCCTGAAGAGGTTACACTCTAAGTGGTATGTGGGTTGGAGAGAATTTACAGAGACAGTAGGAGGGTGTTATGATAAGTGCGTCTGCAAGAGGCCAAGCTCTGTGCATCCGAGATGTATAGTATCAGCCAGCGAAGCTACCCATATGCTTCGTTAAGCAGGTGTGTTTTAAGAAAGGTCCTAAAGGTGGATAGAGAGGGTGCTAGTCGGGTATTGAGGGGAAGGGCATTCCAGAGGTGCGGGGCAGTGAGTGAGAAAGGTTTTAGGCAGGAGAGGGCTTTAGATACAAAAGGGGTAGAGAGAAGAGATCCTTGAGCAGAACGCCAGTCTGGAAGGTGTATAGTGAGAAATTAGGGCTGAGATGCAAGGAGGGAATAGTCTTAAAAGAGAGGAGGATTATCTGATTGTTTATTATATTATTTATAGTATATTGTTACATCTGATTAATTCAACCAAAAGATATTTTGAAGAATACAATGTCCACGTACAGGTGATCTGTGTTAGTATGTGAAAACAACATGTTGCATGTAACTCAGAATATCCCATAGTGCAAACGAGCTTGGTTAATCTTACCACACAATTGTGTTAGCTGTGATTCAATATCTGAAAAGTGTCATTGTAAAATTCATATTTGTATACAAATGTTAGTATAGGTAGTGTAAATGGTTTTTGTCCTAAGTAAATATTTTTCTTTATAAAATGTATTTGTTTTTTATTGTTATTATTCTGTAAATTTATTTCAGATCCCAAACAAATCCAGAAGTAGAACAATTGTTTCTTGTTCTGCAGATTTATAATCCCCGCACCAAAAAGAGAAGGCGCCCCCAGATCAGAAGATTAGCAGAGGTAGATTTTCAAAAGAATAAGAAGTTGCCGCCAAAAAGAGTTCTTCCAAATGATACAACATATGTTCTGATGGAATAAACCACTTTTCAGCACACTTAGACACACCAAATCCCCCCTATCTGCAGTGTTTCTGAATGCACGGGACAAATATTGTTTTTGAAAACTGCCTAAAAATGCTCCACTTTGTTTTTCTAAAGACAGAAATTGTTTTTAAAAAGTTTCATTTGAAGTGATGGACCTTTATGTAATAAAACAGTTTGTTTGGAAATGTGTTTTTGACCGTTCAGTCACAACTAAACACAATAATGTAATCAACTTGGTAAAAAGCTTCTTTAGATGCCCACTGATATAAAATAACCCCCAAATTATTTATTTTTAGCATAAAAAATGAAATTTAAAAAATCCCTGTGACTAACTGGGTTAAATTAATTTCGAAAGGTTTCTTAATGTCAACATAGTGGTATAAAGCTCGGTTTTTGGAACTTCATTTATAGCTCTTAAATATTGGCAAAATGTGAAAGTAGAACTTGTCATTACCAAATGCAGGTTTGTAATTTGGGCTAATGTCAGATTTCAGTTTAAAATATAAGGTGTGCATTTACAGAAAGTCGATAACGATCAATTCACCCACCAAGTCTATTTTCTCTGCCTTAATTCATACTTATCCCAGGTTTCATATTCCATATATCCATAGATTGCGTTATGGGATTCCAAGTGTCTACCTTATGAATGTTATATATATATATATAATAGCACTCATGTTGGGAATCTTTCCTTGATTCATGTTGGTCTATGTACTTTTGTGTTAAATGAACACAAGAAAACCAAGAAGTGTATTGTGTGTGCATCTATATACAAATCTTTTTTCCCCTCAATGCGCGCGTAAGCGTCCGTAATTTTCTTCAGTTGTTATTTTGACAATAACAAAAGTTTAGAGACGGCACAAAGGTGATGAATCATGGTGCACATAGGTACAGTAAATATGTACAAAGAAATCCTTGTATATGTGCGTCCAAACGTTAGTAGAAACTGCGTAAATGTATTTTGTTAACATACTAATAGGTGCTTGTATTGCTATGTATCAACAACAACAACCAATGATACAGCACAGATATTTCATTATGCACATTAACAACATGTAATATGTTCTTAGTATGGCCATAACATATCTTAAGCTAAAATTGATATTTCCTAATAATATATATAAATGTAAAAATACACAATTGATAGAATTTCAGTTGCAGTCATGAGGATTTTCTTCTTTCAATGTATTTTAATTGTAGATAAAATAAATAAATATATTATAACAGTGAAAATTTGACTATATTAAAATGTATTTCTACTTGAATAGTATGTGTCCCCTGTAGAGGAGAAAGTACTTCTTTAAAAATTGCTATTATTGTTTGTTCTTGTATAGCGCTGCTAGTTTTTACATAGCGCTTTACAGAGACATTTTGTAGGCACAGGTCCCTGCCCCGTGGAGCTTACATTCTATGTTTTTGGTGCCTGAGGCACAGGGAGATAAAGTGACTTGCCCAAGGTGACAAGAAGCCGACACTGGGAATTGAACCAGGTTCCCCTGCTCAGTGCCAGTCAGTGTCTTTACTCACTGAGCCGCTCCTTCTCTATTGTGTTAACATTCAAATAACAATACACATTATTAGATCAATAAATGTTTTCACTCAACCCGAGCATCATTTACTAATGACATTTTTTTAATAGACCCACCGTGCCAATGGTAAATGTCAAATGAATCCATGTATGAAGCAGGTATGTGACATGATGCAGTCTTGTTTCAGACAGTGACTTGTGTCACATGTAACAAGTCGCATAACGTCTTTCATAAATACCATGCCATTTAAGGTTAATGCTACTTTCTGCCCCAATATTCTCGAGGCAAAAGGAAAGAAATGACCATGCATGTTAGTACACAGACCCCCTTGTTACTTTCACATTATAATACATCACCAAGCCTAATACAATCCCCCACATCTGATGCAGATTAGAGCTGAAGTTAACACTTTTGCAGTAGGAAATGGATTGCAGGGATGAGAGAAGTTGAATTTTGCTTCCGCTTAACATTTTTCTTTTTTGGTTAAGGAACCCTATAATTATATTGTAAAATTCTGAGGAGCCCCAACCTTCTCTAATAGTGCGCCTGAGATCAGATGCATTGTAAGGGACCCCCAACCCTCTCTAATAGCGCGTCTGAGATCAGATGCATTGTAAGGAACCCCAACCCTCTCTAATAGTCTGTCTGAGATGAGATGCATTGTAAGGAACCCCAACCCTCTCTAATAGCTTGTCTGAGATCAGATGTATTGTAAGGAACCCCAACCCTCTCTAATAGCGCGTCTGAAATCACATGCATTGTAAGGAACCCCAACCCTCTCTAATAGCGCGTCTGAGATCAGATGCATTGTAAATTCTTCTGTATTTGGTGCAATTTTCAAATGACCTGACCCTTTAGGGCAGGGAGGTACCAAGTGGGCAGGCACGAGACTTTGTTGGGGGGTCGCGGTGGTTACAGAGGCCCTGCACTGAGAGCGAGAGGCCTTTGTAACTCACCAGGCTTCAGTCCACGCATCTCCATGTCAACGCTTCGTCAAATGACCCCAGTCACCATGACATCGCGAGATCAAATGACCCCGCGGCGTCATTTGACGCCACATTAGAGGTAAGGGGGGGGGCGGGACAGGGAGAGCAGGTGTCGGGGCGCAGCAAGGAACCCCTGCTGAAAAACACTGCTTTAGGGCCTCCCATGTTATTTAGAGTCCCTGTGTTACATAGAGATGTCCTCATAGAGGATTATGTCACATATCGCAGCGGTGCACAAAGTGGGGGGCGCTGGATTTGTTTGGGGGGGCGCGGGCGGTTGCAGAGGCGTAAGGCCTCTGCAACTCACCGGGATTCTGCAGAGCTGGTAACACTATGGCTACGGCAACACAGTGTCAAATGATGCCGCGTTGTCATATGGAGTGATGTCACACGTCCATCTCCATGGCGTGAGGGGGAGCAGGCACGGTGGCGCAAAAAGTTTGCGCTCCCCTGACATATGGCATGGAGTGTAGAAATGCCGAAATCTTATTGGCAACAAGATGGTTGTTGCAGGGCTAAGATGTGGAGTTAAAAAACAGACACAATGGATAAAGCATAGGAGCTCTGATGGAAGGGTTATCATGGTTAAAAAGTGGAGGATGGGTTTTTGGAAGAAGTAGAACAAAGATGAGAAGTTTCAAATAGAGAATGGGTTGTAGTGTGTCTAATACAGGGGAGCACAACGCCAGTGCTCAAACCCCACGCCCAGCAGGTCAGGTTTTCAGGAACTCCCTGCTTCAGCACAGGTGGCTTAGGTTCCTATGCTTCCTCTTCATTGCCAGAGTGCAGCAAAGGGGTTAAAATAATTCTATTGTTTTCCCACTCCACAACATTGCTCTCTCAGCATGGTAGCTGTTGCACGGGATATCAGCCATTCAGTTAAAAGGCTGGTTCATTACTTTCACTAACTGTCTCCTCTGTTTGACCTTGCTCCATCTCCCCCCCCCCCCCTACCCCGAGCCCTTTCCCCTTCACCTTGCCTTTATGGCCACCTCCTCACTCCCCTCCCCTGCTAGCCTCCCCAACTCTGACCTCTCTGACCCTCTTCCACTCCCTTTGTGATCTCCCTAAACAGCATGCACTTCTCATTAAAAAGCTGCTGATACATTATGAGAAATCACTGTCCTCCTCTATTTTCATTTGTTTACCACATTACCCTAACATTAACCTGGAAACGCGGAGAAAGGGGTGAGCTTACTCCTGCGTTTCGCTCAAAATAGGAGCAAAAGCCAAACCACCTGTACATAGAAGCTCAGAGAGACCCCACTTGTAGTTCTGTTACCAATATAGTGACAGAAAAACAGAACACTTCAAAATAAACTTCTTTTTTGTTTTCTTATTTGTATATGTAAAGCATGTGACTGTATTATTCTACATTCTTACCCAATCTGGCAATGGTTTGGTGCTTCTGTTATACATCTGTAAAAATTGTGTAACTCAGCAGCTACAATGTATCCTTATATTGATAAGGTATCTATTGTTACAGTTTGCAGCTCAAACTGCTGGGAACTGTAACAGGGACTTATCACTGTTTGAGATATACTGCCTCTAAATCCAGCAGTGTGCTGGTTAATTGCACACAGGCAATTAACCAGACTCCACCTGGCTGATTAGGACTTTTAGAAAAGCCTGATGTGAGACACAGGAGAGAGATTCGTTAGCTCACATTTGGGCTGACATAAGGAGAAGGAGGACTGCAGAGATTTTCCTTAGCCCACAACTGGGCTGACCTGAGGAAAAGATGATGTCTTGATGCACACAGAAGGATTGTATGCTGACAGCAAGACAAGGGGACAAGACCTCAATACCTGGACACAGAGAGTGCCATAGCACACAAGGGTGCCCACCCAGGAGAACAGAGAGGCCTTCCCCTACACAGCAACAGAAACAGGTGTGTGTGTGTGTGTGTGCGTGCGTGCGTGTGTGTGTGTGTGTGTGTGTGTGTGTTAATCAGTTTAGCAACCCACCCAGTTAGAGAGGGGTGGAGTAAAGGTTTAGATATTCTCCAATGCGGAGTAGCCCTTTATTTTGTTTATTTTGAATGTTTTGCCTTGTTAAAGGAACAGGCGCAGTAAAGCCGGGATTTACCCTAATCGGTCTCCATTAAATGTACCTCTGCACACATCTCTTACAGGAACATTGGCAACAAATGATCACAAACAGGAACGTATTGCAAAGATCTTACGCTGCTTGGGAGGTGTGCTAAAACCTGCTATAGAAATCAAAGGATGCTTTAAAAACTAATTAAAAATGGCACTGAGTTGAATTTAAATTAAAAAAAAACACAGTCACTTATCTAATACACAGAAATTATTTATTTAAAAAAAATATATATATATGTATGTACGAGATTTCACATGTTGTTCTTCTTTAAATAATCATTAAATCCTACCTGCATCATGCTTTCTATTTTGTGGTTGGAAATAAGTCATTATAGAAATAGCCAAAAACCTACAAATGCTAATATTTCCAGCATAAAGGACTGTTGAAACCATGAAACGGCCGGTTCAAAATCTGCACGAATAGTAAATATGGAAGTTGAGTGCAGAGTTTTCCCTTTACATTTCCTATGGAGGTAGCAGGTGAGGTTTCTACAATTTGTTACTCCTCCGACACAGGAAAGCTTGATTATTATTTTTTTTACCCCGACTTCTTTCTCTCCTTAAATACAATCAGTGGGTTTCTAATCCTGTCAAGCTCTAACAGCCGAAAGAATTGTGAGAGCAATCAATCCATTTATTTCCAGCTGCTGCTAGAGTACATGAAATGTTTTCTGAATTCCAGCTACAAAGTAGCATTCCAAATAGCACTGTGTGCTCGAAAAAACTTTCAACCGTTAAAGGAATATGTTCTCGCCGACCAGACAATGGATACGTCCAAAAAGCACGTTAGAAGCAACTGCCGGGTGTAGTCTTCAGAAAGTATGAACAGTTTAGTGTGTGAACTACTTAACATATATTCAGCACTGTGATTTTTTTAATTATTTTTTTTTTAGACAAAATAGAAATTAAATACAGAACTTTTCCATTACAAGCCATCTTCGGTCCCAACCCCACAATGATTTGGGTCCAATGGTTGACATCTCTTTAAATAGGGATTAAGGATTTGTAGTCAATTTATGACGGAATGTCCGGGGGTTGGGGGTTGGGGGTTGGGGGTTGGGGGTTGGGGGATGCTTTGGTGCTGATGGAGCTTTTACGTTGTCCCCATTGTAGCAATTTCAACGTTTCGAAAGTTGGCAATATACTTTTTTTTTTTTTTTTAAAGCCCTGTGTTTCCTACGGGGCCGGCACTACAAATTTCCCAAATAGTATTGCTAGACCCGACGAAGAGAGAGAACTCTAGAAAGCATGTCTAATATCAATTGTTAGTCCAAATAAAAATGGTATCACCTAATCCTGAAGTATTCATTTCTCTGCACTGTCGCAACTGGACTAACACGGCTGTTTCTACTTAATTCCAAATAGTGTTACAATTTATTTTTTTTAATATAAATTAGTGCCGTTGGTGTGACCCAAACAGATCTAAAATCACCAACGCTCAACATTAACACATTCTTATTATTTCTAATCATGCTGCATAAGAGAGATCCTGAACCATTTAATATGTAGGTGTGAGAATAAAGTAATGGTACACCATACACCCAGCACCATCACACTTCAAACACTGACTGCGCCGGATTGTAGCATTAAACAATATCATTACTATTATTTGGGTGCATCGTGCAAAAATATGCGTTGGAAAAAAAGGAAAAAAATTCTACTTGTTCTGAAATTCACCTGCTTTGCATAACCATATACAGCTAGAAAGTATTCATTTGTTAATGTTATGCCTATGACCGATTTGTATACAGCTGTCATCGTTTCTCCTAAGCGTTCTGCCTGGCGTTAATATATTCATTAATTGAAAACTTGCATGAAGGGGGAAAAAATACATATAATCTTCAGGCTGTCTTTCAGATAACACAGAATATTTACAATAGGAAAAAAACAAAAAAACATTCCATGCCTTTATTTCATTTTTGGACGTTTGCCCGGTGATTTGTTTTTTTTGGGTTGAGAGATTGAAACAACATTATAATGGGGCTTGAAGGCAAAATTACCATCCCCCCCCCTCAAAACAATCAAGAGTTCATCAGCATAGAGCCATAGACAATCATTCCTTTCACTTCAGCCATAATAGGAAGATTTTCAGCAATACCGTTTGATTGGAGTTGGATTTGAAAAATGACTTAGCTGGAGGCCTCACCTTAAATGCAACAGGTCTGAAATGTAAAGAGTAATTTCTCAGGCTGTCTCCGAAGAGAATGAAACACTTGCTCCAGTTCTCCTAATTGTCTCTGATTGCTGCTTGTGCTCCGCACTTCTCTATCTTCAAAATCACCTTCAAGGGTTCCAGCACTTCTTGTCTGCGCTGTTTTTAATCAAGAAGGCCTAAACAGCAAATCATTCGGCCATTACAGCAGTGGGAGTCTTTGTCACTTTACATTTTGTTTATCTAATTGACCTTAGAGAGCATTTAAGTAACAATGTAGAGGGCACATCAGTGTCGCTCAATGTATGTTGATTTGGATGCTTTCTACTTTATTATAAATCATTCTGATGTTTAGAAATTTGATGTCGAATAAATATGTTCACCTTGTTTTGCAAGTTTTAAATAAAAATGATCCAGACATTACTAGAAACACTTACCACGTTTTATTCGGATGTTAATCTCATCCAATATATTTTTTACAGAATAGCTTTTTTTTCCCCCTTGTTCTAATGCAGTATAGAAAATAGATGTTATTTAGATGTTGTTTCTTCGAGCAGGAGTGCTCAACTCTAGTCTTCAAGCCCCCCACCCTGGTCAGGTTTTGAGGATATCCCTGCTTCAGCATCGGTGGCTCAGTCCCTGCTTCAGCACAGATGGCTCAATCAGAGGCTCAATCTTTGACTGAGCCTCTGATTGAGCCACCTGTGCTGAAGCTGGAATATCCTGATACTGTTGATTGGGGGGGGGGAGGAGTGGAGTTGAGGCCACCTGATGTACCTGACCGTAGTACAATCTGATAATCACATACCTGAAAGAAGGTGTAATCTGACTGCAAAATGAGTTTTGTATAATAAAGGTCTATCTCTACCAAAATATTCCTGGTATAAAGCTTAGTCATTTGCTTATTTTTCTACGCCATTGTTGTTTAATTTTTATTATTAAAATTGCAGTGGCACTTTTGCCCTGAGATTATGTATACATTCATTCATACATACTATGATGAAATAGACACAGCCCTGCAAGGCTGAATATCAAAATGTGATCTTTCTAGTCCAAAGTACAGGAACCACCGTTTCGGTCGTCTATGGGACCCTCCCAGTGGTGCGAATCTGTTACTAAAATGTCACAAGTTCGCCGAACCGGTGCTCAATTCTCTCACCTGTCCGGGCGGAGGGCGGCGTCTATTAGCATCTCCCGGCATCTTTTCCCTGCATACACACAAACACACACACACACAGAGAGAGAGAGAGAGGTTCCAATCGCGCTGACTGTCAGACAAGGTGTTCAATTGATGATAAAAAATAGTTTTCAAAATGATCCACTTCTTTGCTGCTTGTGTCTCACATGTCTCACGTGTCTCACGTGTCTCACGTGGGTGCTCTGCTCTCCCACTGAATACTCCAAGAGAATCTTCAAAATGACAAAAACTAAATACACAGCGTACCAGAGGTGAATAGTAATATGTGTAATATAAAAACACACAATTACATGAACTTACATTTAAGAAAATAAAAGTGGGTTCCACCAGGTCCAAGTGAGAGCTGAGAGTCCAATGATGTTGTTCTGCTCCAAATGGAAACGCAGTGAGCGTAATAATGTAAATCTTATCCAATACTGAAAAGAAAACGGTCAATTTGTCAGAAAGTCCCTCTCGAGTCCTGTCCCAATCCTGTTCTGATTACGGAGATCTCCCCTCATCTGACCCTGATGAAGGCCAGTATGGACCGAAACATTGGCCGGACATCTGTGTTAATATGATGCAATCTATAAATCGCAAGCATCTTTTTTGCAAATATTGTGGCGTGCCTGGAAATCTCTTCTCTACCTGATATAGACAGAAGGCGACATGCTGCTTTTCATGGGAATCCCAGTAGCTTTGTTTCATATTTTTTAATAAATAGGGTTTCACTTCCTATCATCTACAAAACGGACATGGGCAGAATGGAGACAGACCACCCCACCCCCACCCCCCAAAAGGCAGCAACTGTGGTGCTGGGTTTACAATTAAAGCCTTATAAAATACTGTAGGATTGAGACATTTAAGTAGCTCAAAGGCATTAAAAAGATACATTGAGGAAGAATATTTCAAAGAAAAGAAAACGCCAGGAAAAGTGGTCCATGCTTTAAAGCAGGTGGTGGCACAGTTGTAGTACTGCAGTTGTAGATGCAAGGATCTGCCTTACAGCAGGTGTAGAAATGGTATATACAGTGAATGAATTAGGAAATAGGATGGATACAATGCAATGGGTAGGACGTTTCTGAAAAGGTCAGAGATTCTGAAAAGCAATAAGGAAATGGGTAGGTTAGGGGGGCCAAGTGGTCCTTACCTGCTGCCAATGTGTATGCTTTTATGGAACCCTCCATAGATAGAGGATGCATCTCCATGTCAACAAATGACTCATATGGCCATATTTACTAAGCAGTGCTATGCCATAAAATACCATCTGGCTCAGCTAGACACCTCAATGGGGCATGAGGTTATGGAATTGCACCATTTAGTGCATTTGGGCCGAAATATTCCCACATTAATATGGTCAAGACTCATAACCACCAATTTCTACCTGGTTTCAGAAGATATTATAGCAAAGAGAACATAGTCATGCTTTCTACTGCACCTGGAGTGACCAACCTTAGACCTCAAGGGCCACCAGCAGGTTTTAAGGCTATCCCTGCTTCAGCACTGGTGGCTCACTCGTTGGCAGAGCCACTGATTGAGCCACCTGTGCTGAAGCAGGGGTAGCCTTAAAACCTGCACTGTTCGTGGTCCTTGAGGGCTGGACTGTTACCATATCCAAATCTAAGTTATGGTGAGAAACTTGTATTGTAAAAGGACTTTATATGACACCAATAAATACAGTGACAGATATGAATTTAAAAAATATAGATCCGCTGCATGCTTTTTGATTAAAAACATTATTTATCACGAGTCTAATTAATTGGGGGGGGGGGAGGGGTGTTAAATCGAACAAAAATACACCTTTTTGTTTATATAGCATCCATTCTTGACATCAAAAAACAATATCCTTTTTTTTTTTGACAGGACATGATTTTAATAATTGTTCTAGATGTGTTTGCAGCTGCTGTCAGATTTAAGAGCAGCATACTGTATCTTTCACGTCCCACAGTGATCTATAGAAAAAACAAAGGCACGTATGCACGGCAATGCTGTTTCACCATAGAAGACTTTATTGATGCGGTGAATGGTTTCCCTTCATGAAACTGGGATTAAGAAGACTGAATGTGCAAAGATCATGTGTTTTTTCCCTCTGGTTTTCATTCTGATTCGGAATTGTAACCTTGCCAAGGCAGGGGCACGGTGGCCTTTCGTGAATGTGCTAAAGATTTTCCCTGTAGGGTTTTTTTGGAAATGTGTTTTAGATTCACATTGATTTAAGAGCAATCACCTTACATACTAAAAAATGTTATATGTAGAACCACCTTTTCTAATTTGCTTTGATTTACTAATAACATGCAGCTGTGTGGCATTTCACACCGCGCTGTATACAGTGGGCACACGCTTTCTTTCTTGGCCCCCCTAACCCCTTACTAGTGTTTAAATAAAGAATCATTCTGTCGCACCCTTCTTACTTACAGAACATTGTAACGGCAGCTCTTCTCTTCCTCCAGGTAAGGACATTCATTTCAGTTCCTTGTACTGTACCTCCTGATCCCCAACTGTGTCTATGGCAGTGTTTTTCAACAGGGGTTCCTAGTAGCCATTGGGCTCTCTAAAGGGTTCTGTGTAATTTGAAAATTGTACCAAATGCAAAAGAATTTACAATGCATCTGATCTCAGACACGCTTTTAGCAGTGTCAGATTTCCCATTAGGCCCGGGCAAAATTTTGGGGGGCGGCAAAAATGTCCACCCCCATTGCCGTGCTCTCGGCCTATCGGACCTAATGGGAAGGGACTTACTTACCCGTGCCAGCCGCCTCGTTCTGCCGCCCTGCTTCTCCTTCAAAATCGAGGTATACAGATGGGGGGGAGGGGGAAGGGGACAGGAAACTCTGCTCAGCTAATAGTCAGTTTAATGAGTGAATGAGTATTGGTGCTGAGCTGAGAATTGTTATAACGAATACACAAAAGAAAAAGGACTCAGCTGGTAGCACTCTATAACGCTAAAGTAAATAGTAATGGTAAGTGATAAGGATTAAAAATAATTTTAATGGTATATCTCTTAAAATAAAGGGTTGTACATAAATGAGAATAAAAATGACCGTATATCCCAGTCAGAAGCCTGCTGTAATCAGGGTGTGAGGAGATATGTGCTAAATAACTATATCATTATAAAGCTTGACACGCAGACCTGTATCACCATATACAATGTATATGGGGTTATATATCAGCACTAAGTAATCCCTCCTTATTGTAATGTTGGAGGGCTATTATCAAAGTTGAAGAGATATATTCCCTCCTCCTTAATGCAGCTGAATTAGTTAAATCAATTGTCAGTCTGCTGCAGAAAAAGGTGCTATCTAGTGGTAAAGTCATCACTATTTGGAGGTGACTATGCTTAAACAGATCAGCCTAGTCATGTACCCCTGGTTATTGTAGGCTAGACACTTAAAAGGCAGAGGCTGATCATCACGCAGTGGCTCTTGTCACGGCGAGCTCTGCATATACCTCAGCTGTAAATATATCATTATATGAGTTAATGTTGCGATTGTGGCTAGTGGTTCCGGACACCACATAGACTTATACCCAGTCCAGTGAGAGGAGCTCGACCTACAGTAGCAGGACAATTTACAGAGCCTGCCACTGATACACGGATCGGATGCATCTGTAACCACTGCCTGATCATACAAACGCTATGTGGTTCCTATGCAATACTGATCTCATATATCCTGATATTAATCAAGGATCTTTTTAAGTGTCCAGCCTACATTTATGTACACCCCTTTATTTTAAGAGATATACCATTAAAATTATTTTTAATCCTTATCACTTACCATTACTATTACTATTTACTTTAGCGTTATAGAGTGCTACCAGCTGAGTCCTTTTTCTGTTGTGTATTCCTTCAAAATCGAGCGTCAAATGAGGCCACGGATGTCACGCGGCATCTCGTTGCCGTGGCAACAGTGGCGTTGCCATGGTAACACGACGTCACATTTTACGCTGAATTCTGAAGGAAGCAGACACAGGCAACTGCCTAAGGGCGGCGGATTTGGAGATCCGGCGCTGGCTATTAGAGAGGGTTGGGGTTCCTTACAATGCATCTGATATCAGACGTGCTATTAGAGAGGGTTGGGGTTCCTTACAATGCATCTGATCTCAGACGTGCTATTAGAGAGGGTTGGGGTTCCTTACAATGCATCTGATCTCAGACGCGCTATTAGAGAGGGTTGAGGTTCCTACAATGCATCTGATCTCAGACGCGCTATATAGAGGGTTGGGTTCCTTACAATGCATTGATCTCAGACGCGCTATTAGAGAGGGTTGGGGTTCCTTACAATGTATCTGATCTCAGACACGCTATAGAGAGGGTTGGGGTGTTCCTTACAATGCGTCTGATCTCAGACGCGCTATTAGAGAGGGTGGGGGTTCCTTACAATGCGTCTGATCTCAGACGCGTATTATAGAGGGTTGGGGTTCCTTACAATGCATCTGATCTCAGACACACGCTATTAGGAGGGGTTGGGGTTCCTTACAATGTATCTGATCTCAGACGCGCTATTAGAGAGGGTTGGGGTTCCTTACAATGCATCTGATCTCAGACGCGCTATTATAGAGGGTTGGGGGTTCCTTACAATGCATCTGATCTCAGACGCGCTATTAGAGGGTTGGGGTTCCTTACGTGCATTGATCTCAGACGTGTATTAGAGGGGTGGGGTTCCTTACAGTGCATCTGATCTCAGACGCGCTATTATAGAGGGTTGGGGTTCCTTACAATGCATCTGATCTCAGACGCGCTATTAGAGAGGGTTGGGGTTCCTTACAATGTATCTGATCTCAGACACGCTATAGAGAGGGTTGGGGTTCCTTACAATGCGTCTGATCTCAGACGCGCTATTAGAGAGGGTTGGGGTTCTTACAATGCGTCTGATCTCAGACGGCTATTATAGAGGGTTGGGGTTCCTTAACAATGCATCTGATCTCAGAACACGCACATAGAGAGGGTTGGGTGGTTCCTTACAATGGATCTGATCTCAGACGCGGCTATTAGAGGGGTTGGAGGTTCCACAATGCATCTGATCTCAGACGCGCTATTATAGAGGGTTGGGGTTCCTTACAATGCATCTGATCTCAGACGCGCTATTAGAGGGTTGGGGTTCCTTACAGTGCATCTGATCTCAGACGTGCTATTAGAGGGTTGGGGTTCCTTACAGTGCATCTGATCTCAGACGTGCTATTAGAGAGGGTTGGGGTTCCTTACAATGCGTCTGATCTCAGACGCGCTATTAGAGAGGGTTGGGGTTCCTTACAATGCGTCTGATCTCAGACGCGCTATTATAGAGGGTTGGGGTTCCTTACAATGCATCTGATCTCAGACACACGCTATTAGAGAGGGTTGGGGTTCCTTACAATGTATCTGATCTCAGACGCGCTATTAGAGAGGGTTGGGGTTCCTTACAATGCATCTGATCTCAGACGCGCTATTATAGAGGGTTGGGGTTCCTTACAATGCATCTGATCTCAGACGCGCTATTAGAGGGTTGGGGTTCCTTACAGTGCATCTGATCTCAGACGTGCTATTAGAGGGTTGGGGTTCCTTACAGTGCATCTGATCTCAGACGTGCTATTAGAGAGGGTTGGGGTTCCTTACAATGTATCTGATCTCAGACGCGCTATTAGAGAGGGTTGAGGTTCCTTACAATGCATCTGATCTCAGACGCGCTATTATAGAGGGTTGGGGCTCCTTACAATGCATCTGATCTCAGACACACTATTAGACTATTAGAGATGCTTAGGAATCCTCCAAATTTCACAAAACAGCTCAACCCCGTTATAGTGCGATCCGCTACAACGCGGATCCGCTTATAACACGGTCTAAGCGTGGCTCCGTTTTTTTGGGGGGCAAACTTTAACAACACACAATCTCATTATTTCACAATCTCAGGGGGGGGGGGAGATAGTCTGGGGATTAGTAGGGAGAATCTCACCTTCACTAAATCAGGAGAGCTCTTTGGTGTATATTGAATAAGCCCCTAATACTAAGAGCCGGGAGAATATGGGTGTCTCAATAGTTTTTTTTAATAGTGAAGTGATATTGTGCACAGTGTTGGGAATGTACTTAATATTTCTCTCTATAATCAGATTCAATTCCAAGCATTTGGGACCCTAGTAAATATAACATGAATTCCTTCCCCTTTCTTGGGAAGATTTAAGCTCCATTTGTTTGAATGGGGGCTGGCTCCGGAGTTCACGGGCTTCTTTCCTGCACTGCTGTGGGGACGCGGGGATGCGGGGATGCAGGGACGCACACCCCCCCCCCCTCTCTGGAAGCTGTTGAAGCAGAGAGAGTTGCAGATGCCGGGTAACTGATCGCGGCGGCAATTTTTTCCCCCGCGATCCCTGTTATAACGCGGTCTGATTGGGTGGACCCCGAGCACCGCGTTATAACGGGGTTAAGCTGTATAACTATAGAGTTTCTTAACACAAAAAAAGTTGGAAACCACTGCTTGATGGACACAAAACGAATACAAAATATCAGAGGAGGAGTAAGAACTTGCCTTTGCAGGTGTTGCTTTGTACCGAAAAAATCATGCGATGAATTAATCAAAAGTGACCACCTGGTCAGCAGCAATTAAAGACCAGGTGGATTATTTCTGCTAGTTGTGACTTACTTAGTGGAAGGTAACTTGCTCTATTACCAATTCATTAACCTATGTATGAGTACGGATAGACACTCACTGTGGGCCATTAGCAATGGCTTTTGAAGTTTGGTATAGGCAAAGACATGTCATAATTTATGCAGCTGTCATGACATGACATGTCATGATGTAGGCCAAGGATTTCCACTATTATGACATTTGAAAGCATTGGTTCCAGCAACTGGGCCCTTTAGAAATTAGGTCATGTTGGCTGCCGTGGCAACCAAAGAGCAGGGTGATGTACTCCAGCAGGGGGCGCTCAACTCCAGTCGTCAGGCTATCCCAGCTTCAGCACAGGTGGCTCAGTCAACATGACTAATCTTCTGATTGAGCTGAAGCTGGGATATCCTGAAAACCTGACCTGTTGGGGGGTGCTTGAGGACTGGAGTTGGCCGCCCTTGTTCTACACTTGAAGTCAAGATATGCAAGAAAGTTTATTTAGGGAAACAAGCACACCTCCTCCCGGCACCCACAGTATGTAATGTTGTCTGTGACACTGCTATTGTTGTGTATTGTCTGAGGTGGAAACCTGCATGCAAAGTATTAGTAAAGCAAATAAGCGCTGGTGCCAATGAACTCTGAACTCGGAATCAACATTTTGCAGAAACACTTTGGTTACTAGAATTTGAGAAATCAAACTTCAACTAATCGGCTTCTAAAATATATAATTTTACAATATCTTAAAGCTGCAGTTCAGTCTTTTTTTATTTTATTTCTTTTTTTACTTCAATAGTTTCATGTGGGCAATCTCTAATTACCTAAAGAACTGCATAGCTGCCGGTCAATTCGTTCTCCGTCTATTGAGCGGCAAAGTTTGGCGTCATCTTTAAATATGGGGAATGTAAATTGTTGCTATAGGAACAAGCATGCTTGTTAAAATAGAATACAAGAAAATTGGTCTTTCAAAGTTGTTTTTTTAAAAACAGAAAATGCTAAAAGTATTTTTTCTTACTACAGAACTGATTTATTAAAAAAAAAAACACACGTGCAGGATATTGACTGAACTGCAGCTTTTAAAGGCTGAAGAATCAACTCGAGCTATTTTTCACAATTTCTTGATGCTTTTTGTTACAAGTCTGATTTCGCAGCCTCCAGGGGGCGCTGTATATTACACTTCACAGATACACGAATCACTTTAACAAGAAACTTTCCCTCACAACCGGCAATATCATTTGGGTGTAGTGCTTTGGGTTTTTTTTGTTTTTCACCCTTCTACCTCAAGCTTCATACAAATACTGAAGTCAAGTACTTCTACATCAGGGGTAGCCAACTCCAGTCCTCAAGAATCACCAACAGGTCAGGTTTTGAAGATATCCCTGCTTCAGCAAAGGTGCCTCAATCTGCGGCTGTCAGATTGAGCCGCCTGTGCTGAAGTAGGGATATCTTCCAAACCTGACCTGTTGGTGGTCCTTGAGGACTGGAGTTGGCTATCCCTGATCTAGATATTTCATCTACAGCCACAATTCCAGTTCGAGAAAAAATTGTCTACTTCATGACATATTTGATACACATTCTATAGTACTTTTAGTTTAAGAGAAATATTGATATACAAGCATTTGTTTGCAGGACCTATAATACTGTATGTTTGAATAAGTTTTCTTTTTTATGAAGCGTGTTATAGCGCATCCCGGATCCCTGCTGCGGCCTTGTTCCCCCTATAAGTAGGTAAAGCCTAGCAGGAGAGATTTACTCTATAGACCCTGGTCCCATCATCCCCTCCCCTTTATTGATCTCTGTAATAGACAGAGCGCAGTATATTGGATAGTATATGACTTATTTTACGCTCTATGGTTCTAAACGTAGCTTGGCGCGCGTTTATCCTAACGCAGGATTCACTAGAGAAAATCACGTGTTTTTTACCTAGGGTGTTTTAAAGAAAGGTATGAAGCAGGGCGTCTCTGGAGCTGCACCCCTGTTAATGTCAGCTCTGGGGGACACCCCTGCATGCCGAGATGCTTAACCTCTGTAGCTCATGCCAATAGCAGCCCCAGTTGGGTGCGCAATATGGCGGCTCGTCATCCATCGCGGCTTCCTATTGGCCCATGTACCGCGAGACATGTAAGAACCAGGAAGTAACTGGCATGAGTTTCTCCAGGAGGTATCTCAGGAAGCAGAGGGTCCCCGGAGCTGAACTGAACGAGGTTCAGCTCTGGAGACCCCCCCCCTGCTTCTTGCCTATACTAAAAAATAACAATTTCAGGAAATGCTGCTTTAAATGATAGTCACCCCAGATTATTCCCTAGATCAGCAGTGACCAACTCCCAGCACTCAAGGGCCACCAACAGGTCAGGTTTTCAGGATATCCCTGCTTCAGCCCAGGTGGCTCAGTCTTCAACTGAGCCACCTGTGGCGAAGCAGGGACATCCTTACCTGGCCTGTTGGAGGGGGAGGGGGTCTTGAGGACTGTGGTTGAGTGTCCCTGCATTAATGGATGCTTTACATTTATACATTTCACTTAAACGTTCTCATTTTGATTCTTCCTTTTGCTCCCTGCACCAGGCTTTGTGCTTTAGAGAGACTGGTTGTGACCAAGCAGCACGGGGGTTGAGGACAAAATACAAGTAAACACTATTAATGTTCAAGCACGTTTTCCATATAATAGACGTGATGAGCATTATTTAAATGTGAAATATGCGGAACTGGCCATAAAAGGAATAACACATTACTCCCTTATTTGGGGGCTTGGGGGGGGGGGGGGGGGTTCATGTTCACCTTGTTATCCGCATTGCCTTTCATTCGGATTCAAGGACAGCACCGCAACCTTAACGCACAATTCTTTCTATGTTTGATACCATTTTCACATGTCATCTTTCCTTTGTTATGGTGCTTCACTGTTTAAAATATGCATTTAACACCAATTATGCATACATGGAATGGATACAGCTTTCTGAATCAAATGCTAGGCTATGAACTGCCAGCTCGGTTGGAACAAAAAGACAATATGCATTGTTCGCCGTTCTGAATTCCTTCATTTACTGATTGAGTGTTTTCCATTGTTAAGCATTTATTTAATCGTATATTTTTACTCACAGGGCTACTTAGGACACTGACCTTTTTTGTCAGGTGAGTATCTATCACTTTGCTGCTGTTCTGTTGTTTATTCCTGCATGCAGGCCAGAAAACAGACAATATTGCTCCCGACCCAGCATCTATTTACCAGTTCTACAATTAAGTCTCATGTTGAAGTCTCATTGTTTCTGAAAATGCCGTTATAGTATTGTCAATACCTATTATTATAGGAAAAGGGTCATAGTAATTGCACTATGTTCATAATTGCAGCCACATGTAGTACTGTATATTCTACAAATAAAGTATCTCTGTGTTTAGTTCACTCCGACTAATGCTTTAAAGAAGCCTGTTGCTAAAACCTCCTCCCTCACGGCACCCCATCACCCCCACTAAGGCCAACCCCCCTAACTCCACCCCAATCACCCCTCCTTAACTCCACTCCCATCACCCCCACCCCTCCCTAACTCCACCCTTAGCACACCCCTTTTACCCCTTCCCAGACGCCAACCCACCTAACTTCACCCCCATCACCCCCTCCTCCTCCCTAACGCCACCCCCTCCCTAACTCCACTTCCATCACCCCCTCCCTAACTCCACTTCCATCACCCTACTAACTCCACCTCTCCCTAACTCCACCCCCAACATCCTCATTTCACCCCCTCCCTAACTCCACCTCCCATCACCCCCCTCCCTAACTCCGTCCCCACCGACAAACCTCCCTCCCTCTCTTTCTTGACTAATGGCTAATAGCCCAATTAGCCAAATGTGGGAAAACGTGACTTGCGTGATTAAAATAATGTTTTTTTTCACAGTAATAATACATGTTGTACCTTATCGAACACTAGATGACTCTAGGGGCCAATGACAAGTCTTTTCGGCTGCCCAAAGCTGTTCATACCTTAATGCAGGGGTGCTGAACTCCCGTCCTCAATAAGCAGCATGCTCAGACACAGTGATGGAAACGAATCGGTTATTAGTAGTATTCACACTGGATCCAAAGCCCTCATTAGGACTCGCACTAGGTTCTCGGCTGCACTTTAACTTGTTTTTTTTTTAACACCCAATATTTTATCTATTTGTGACCCAATAAATGATTTTAAACATATCACCATTACATGACAAGCGGAGTGCTCACACTGGGTTACTTTTCTTACCCAGTCTACTCTCCTGGCTTCAGCACAGGCGGTTCAATCAGTCCCTACTTCAGCACGGGTGGCTCAGAGGCTGTCTTTGATTGAACCACCTGTGCTGAAGCTGGGATTTCTGGAACACCTGACCTGTTGGGGGGGCGGGGGGGGGGTGCTTGAGGACTGGAATTGAGCACCCTGCCTTAGTAAACTCTTCCCAGTGTTTTGACAACTGGACTGAAATATTATTGCAGTTGCTATGTAACCGCCTCTTGAACCTGAATAAACTGATGTTTCGCTGCTGCTAGCAGCTCTGTAATGATGTCACATAGCTAAAAATGGGACTTCTGATTTATGATTTTCTATTCAACAGAAAGCAATATATGTATCTGGGGATTCTCTTCTGACATCCAGCACCTGAGACCAGAATTTATTTTAGAAAATGTGAACGCTTTAAACCCTTTTCAGTCCAGCATGTCACATGCCTCGGATAATGGGAACATGTGGGGTCCCAGCACTGATAGAATTTACCAATGTAGTAGTTGAATTTAAATATTCTTGCATTTATTTCCACGCTAGAAAGTAAGCAATCAGTACAATAATCAAGAGGTTTAGGCACGCACACGTGATCAAAGGTGTTTGTGGAAATATTACTACAGTGGCACACGGATACAGAGCACGGAACCGTGACACACCGGTAAGGATGCGGAAAAGCAACAGATAGCCTTAAAGCCAACAGGCGCCATCTGAGGGAAGTACTACTCGTTCTTCTAAAACAGTCCAAAACACATCTTCCCCCCCCCCCCTCCCCGCACCCGGTGGCGGATTTAAAATGTTGCCTCCCATTGGCACTTACCTTTTAGCCGCACAGCCCTCCTCCTCCTGCAGCGTTGGCGCATCAAATGACACCGTGACGACGCATTTCCATGACATCATGGAACATTGCTTTAGAATATGTATATACATTTGTTCCTTGTCCCTTGCTGGGACCCCACGCTTTCCCCATTGTTATATTTCTTGGACCCTGGAGGAGTCCCTGTTCCCGTGCACCATTAGACAGATTTAAACATGGAGGTTAGACGCGCTGTCTGGAACTGTAAATGGTTTCACACTGGCCCCCATTACACTGCTGAAGCGGATATCTTAGCCGTGATTTCACAAAACTAGAATTGGCGACAAATTTATGGAAAACAAATACATACAACCCTGCCCTCTTCCCACAAACTTCCACTTTATTAGTGAGATTCCACATTTTATCCTAAGTCTTAGAACAAAGGAGTTATTTTGTTGCAGCTTTTGATTATTTTTTTTTTTTTATTAAGCCTATTAACCTCTCCAAAGTAAACTCCATTATAGCATAATATTTCTTATTCTCCTGTGGACTAAACTTAGTAAACGATGTGAAAGTGAAAGGGTTAAATGAATGCAGTCTAAGGCCTTGATAATACCAGATGCTGCAAGGCGGCAGCGCTATCCTGTGATGTCACCCAGCGCTGCCGCCGATCAGCATTGTGATTATACCGGGGAGGGAGAGCAGAAGAGGCTTGGAGGCGTGACCGTGAGCGGTTCGCCCTCATTGGCTGAACCGCTCACGTGACACGGCCGGCGCAAGGAAAAAACAAATGTCTCTGTCTCTTCCCCAGCCGTCCGCATTGCAGTACGGCGCACCGCGACCATCGCCAGCGGTATAATCAGTTGCATTGGATGCAAGCTACCTTGTTTTGGCGCCACACTACGCCGCGCGCGTTTTTGTGTATAATCACGGCCTAAACTTCTCTGCTGAAGAGGCGGCGAGTGTGTGCGACTGACAGAAATCAGCGAAATCTGTGTGTGCGACTGACAGAAATCAGCTAAATCTGTGTGTGCGACTGACAGAAATCAGCGAAATCTGTGTGTGCGACTGACAGAAATCAGCGAAATCTGTGTGTGCGACTGACAGAAATCAGCTAAATCTGTGTGTGCGACTGACAGAAATCAGCTAAATCTGTGTGTGCGACTGACAGAAATCAGCGAAATCTGTGTGTGCGACTGACAAAAATCAGCGAAATCTGTGTGTGTGTTATTACTTTTCACTAAGGCTTGGTCCCCACTGGGCTACTGCAGCGCTCGCTATGGGGGGCGCTGCGGGGACAAGAGCCGCCCCTCAATGGGGCCAGGCCCGCTGCGAGGAGCGGCCGCCGCGCTGCGCAGTGCGTTTTTCCTGCAGACAGGAAAATTGTGATTAGTAGTAGCGATGGAGCGCTAGGCCATGCCCCCCGGCGGTTCAGCCAATGAGGGCGAACCTGCAGGGTGAGGACATGGCCGCGGCCCCCCACCCTCCTTCTTTCCCCCTGCAGCAGCTCACTGCAGACCAGGGAACTCGGCGGCAGACGCGGGTGCAGCACCGCCAGCGGGGCCGCAGCCTAAGGAACTTGTGCACTCCCCGTTTCCCTTCATAATGCTGAGGGAGTCGTGTTACTGGCTTTTGTGGGTTTTTAACTGCGATGAATCACAGATAGCACAAGGCTGCGATTATAGTGGCGGCGCGCAATGCTGCGCTCCGCTGCGCGCCGCTGGAACAAATGAATGTAGAGCGGTGAAGGCGCACGACCAAGCGTGACCAAGCGCGCGATTTCTGAAAATACAGCTGTATTTGTTCTTGTAGCGCGACGGCCGTGTCTCGGCCGCGTCACGTGAGCGGTTCAGTCAATGAGAGAGAACCGATCCCTTGATGTCACGGCCACGCCTCCGCCACGCCTCCCTGTCACGCCTCCCTGTCACCTCCAGCCTAGTTCGTTTCGCCCGCGGCCATTACAATCATGGCCAATCGTATTCATTTAACCCTCTAGGCCAGGAGTGGCCACTCTAGTCCTCAAGGGCCACCAACGGTAGCAGTCAATCAGCGGCTCAGCTTTGACTTGACTGAGCCACTGATTGAGCCACCTGTGCTGATGCAGGGATATCCTGAAAACCTGACCTGTTGGTGGCCCTTGAGGACTAGAGTGCGCACTCCTGGCCGCAGGGTTAAATGAATACGATTGGCATGATGTAATGGCCGCGGGCGAAACGAAAAGGCTGGAGGTGACAGAGGAGGCGTGACAGGGAGGCGTGGCGGAGGCGTGGCCGTGACATCAAGGGATCGGTTCTCTCTCATTGACTGAACCGCTCACGTGACGCGGCCGAGACACGGCCGTGCGCTACAAGAACAAATACAGCTGTATTTTCAGAAATCGCGGGCCTGGTCCGCTTGGTCGTGAGCCCTTCACCGCTCTACATTCATTTGTTCCAGCGGCGCGCAGCGGAGCGCAGCATTGCGGCCGCCACTATAATCGCAGCTTGTGTGCTATGTGATTCATCGCAGTTAAAAACCCACAAAAGCCAGTAAACACGACTCCCTCAGGATTATGAAGGGAAACGGGGAGTGCAACAGTTTCCTTAGGCTGCGGCCCCGCTGGCGGTGCTGCACCACGCGTCTGCCGCGCGAGTTCCACTGGTTGCAGTGAGCGTGTGCAGGGGGAAAGAAGGAGGTGTGGGGGGCCGCGGCCATGTCCTCACCTGCAGGTTCGCCCTCATTGGGAACCGCGGGGGGCATGCCTAGCGCTCCATCGCTACTATCTAATCACAATTTACTGTTGCAGAAAAACGCAACTGCGCAGCGCGCGTGGCCGCTCCTCGCAGCTGGGCCTGGCCCATTGAGGGGCGGCTCTTGCCCCGCAGCGCCCCCCATAGCGAGCGCTGCAGTAGCCCAGTGGGGACCAAGCCTTAGGTGAAAAGTAATAAAAACAACACAACAGATTTCGCTGTTTTTGTCAGTCGCACACACAAGAATTTCGCTGATTTCTGTCAGTCGCACACACAGATTTAGCTGAGTTCTGTCAGTGCACCACACAGATTTAGCTGATTTCTGTCAGTCGCACACACAGATTTCGCTGATTTCTGTCAGTCGCACACACAGATTTCGCTGATTTCTGTCAGTCGCACACACACAGATTTAGCTGATTTTCTGTCAGTCGCACACCACAGATTAGCTGATTTTCTGACAGTCGCACACACAGATTTCGCTGATTTCTGTCAGTCGACCACACAGATTTCGCTGATTTCTGTCAGTCGCACACACAAGATTGCTGATTTCTGTCACGCACACACAGATTCGCTGATTTGTCAGTCGCACACACAGATTTCCTGTCTGATTTCTGTCAGTCGCACACACAGATTTCGCTGATTCTGTCAGTCGCCACACAAGATTTCGCTGGATTTCTGTTCAGTCGTCACACACATGATTTAGCTGATTTTGTCAGTCGCAACACAGATTTGCTCGATTTCTGTCAGTCGCACACACAGATTACTGATTTCTGTCAGTCGCACACACAGATTTCGCTGATTTCTGTCAGTCGCACACACAGATTTCGCTGATTTCTGTCAGTCGCACACCCACAGATTTCGCTGATTCTGTCAGTCGCACACACAGATTTCGCTGATTTCTGTCAGTCGCACACACGATTCGTGATTCTGTCAGCGCACACACAGATTTCGCTGATTTCTGTCAGTCGAACACACAGATTCGCTGATTTCTGTCAGTCGCACACACAGATTTCGCTTGATTTTGTCAGTCGCAACACAGATTTCGATGATTCTGTCAGTCGCACACCAGATTTAGCTGATTCGTCAGTCGCACACACAGATTTAGCTGATTCTGTCAGTCGCACACAGTATTCGCTGATTCTGTCAGTCGCACACACAGATTCGCTGATTCGTCAGTCGCACAACAGATTTAGCTGATTTCTGTCAGTCGCACACACAGATTTCGCTGATTTCGTCAGTCGCACACACTCGCCGCCTCTTCAGCAGAGAAGTTTAGGCCGTGATTTACACAAAACGCGCGCGCGTAGTGTGGCGCCCCCCAAACAAGGTACTTGCATCCAATGCAACTGATTATACCGCTGGCGATGGTCTGCGGGGCGCGTACTGCAATGGGACGGCTGGGGAAGAGACAGAGACATTGTGTTTTCCTTGCGCCGGCGTGTCACGTGAGGGTTCAGCAATGAGGGCGAACCGTCACGGTCACGCCTCCAAGCCTCTTCTGCTCTCCCTCCCCGGTATAAATCACAATTGCTGATCGGCGGCAGCGCTGGGTGACATCACAGGATAGCGCTGCCGCCTTGCAGCTCTGGTATTATCAAGGCCTTAGACTGCAATTCATTTAACCCTTTCACTTTCACATCGTTTCTAAGTGAGTCCCACGAGGAATAAGAAATATTATGCATAATGGAGGTTACTTTGGAGAGGTTAATAGGCTTAAAAAAAAAAAAAATAATCAAAAGCTGAACAAAAATAACTCCTTGTTTCTAAGACTTAGGATAAAATGTGGAATCTACTAATAAAGTGGAAGTTTGTGGAAGAGGGCAGGGTTGTATGTATTTGTTTTCCATAAATTTGTCGCCAATTCTAGTTTTGTGAAATCACGTAAGATATCCGCTTCAGCAGTGTAATGGGGGCCAGTGTGAAACCTTTACAGTTCCAGACAGCGCGTCTAACCTCCATGTTTAAATTGTCTAATGTGCACGGGAACAGGGACTCCTCAGGGTCCAAGAAATAAACAAT
Source organism: Ascaphus truei (assembly GCA_036426205.1). Taxonomy (NCBI): domain Eukaryota; kingdom Metazoa; phylum Chordata; class Amphibia; order Anura; family Ascaphidae; genus Ascaphus; species Ascaphus truei. Next base: position 39,947,856 of record CM071575.1, on the reverse strand, counting down.
GGGGAAAGCGTGGGGGTCCCAGCAGGGACAAGGAACAAATGTATATACATATTCTAAAGCAATGTTCCATGATGTCATGGAAATGCGTCGTCACGGTGTCATTTGATGCGCCAACGCTGCAGGAGGGAGGAGGGCTGTGCGCTAAAAGGTAAGTGCCAATGGGAGGCAACATTTTAAAACCGCCACCGGGTGCGGGGGGGGGGGGGGGGGGAAGATGTGTTTTGGACTGTTTTAGAAGAACGAGTAGTACTTCCCTAAGATGCGCTGTTGGCTTTAAGGTATACTGTTGCTTTTCCGCATCCTTACCGGTTGTGTCACGGTTCCGTGCGCTGTATCCGTGTGCCACTGTAGTAATGTCCACAAAACCTTTGATCACGTGTGCGTGCCTAAACCTCTTGATTATTGTACTGATTGCTTACTTTCTAGCGTGGAATAAATGCAAGAATATTTAAATTCCACTACTACATTGGTAAATTCTATCAGTGCTGGGACCCCAACATGTTCCCATATTCCGAGGGCATGTGACATGCTGGATGAAAGGGTTTAAAGCGTTCACATTTTCTAAAATAAATTCTGGTCTCAGGTGCTGGATGTCAGAAGAGAATCCCCAGATACATATATTGCTTTCTGTTGAATAGAAAAATCATAAATCAGAAGTCCCATTTTTAGCTATGTTGACCTCATTACAGAGCTGCTAGCAGCAGCGAAACATCAGTTTATTCAGGTTCAAGAGGGCGGTTACATAGCAACGCAAAATATTTCAGTCCGTTGTCAAAAACACTGGGAAGAGTTTACTAAGGCAGGGTGCTCAATTCCAGTCCTCAGCACCCCCCCGCCCCCCCAACAGGTCAGGTGTTCCAGAAATCCAGCTTCAGCACAGGTGGTTCAATACAAAGACAGCCTCTGAGCACCCGTGCTGAAGTAGGACATGATTGAACCGCTGTGCTGAAGCACAGAGAGTAGACTGGGTAAGAAAAGTAACCCAGTGTGAGCACTCCGCTTGTCATGTAATGGTGATATGTTTAAAATCATTTATGGGTCACAAATAGATTAAAATATGGGTGTTAAAAAAAAAACAAGTTAAAGTGCAGCCGAGAAACTAGTGCGAGGTCCTAGAGGGCTTTGGATCAGTGTGAATACTACTAATACCGATTCGTTTCCATCACTGTGTCTGAGCATGCTGCTATTGAGGACGGGAGTTCAGCACCCCTGCATTAAGGATGAACAGCTTTGGGCAGCCAGAAAAGACTTGTCATTGGCCCCTAGAGTCATCTAGTGTTCGATAAGGTACAAATGTATTATACTGTGAAAAAAAACATTATTTTAATCACGAAGTCACGTTTCTCACCATTGGCTAATTGGGCTATAGCCATTAGTCAAGAAAGAGAGGGAGGGAGGTTTGTCGTGGGGACGGAGTATGTGCTGAAGCAGGGATATCCTGAAAACCTGACCTGTTGGTGGCCCTTGAGGACTGAGTTGGCCACTCCAGAACTAGGCACGTTCACATATATTTTTTTTTTTTTACTTAAATTTTTTATTGAGCATTTTTTACATACGAAATAAGAATTAACAAAACATATAACAGATAAAAGGGGGGGTCGGGAAGGTGGGGGAGGGGTAGAATTTGTAAAAATATAGCATTGTACACAGCAATTTAATTACCCCATGTATCACTCTGTTCCAAATATTCTAATCTATATATGGGGATATACCTGCATGGCGAAACCAAGGGGCCCAAATCTCAGAAAATTGCGAGGTAGAGACGTTCAGATAGGCCGAGAGTTTCTCCATATTAACTATATGCCAAATATTGTTATTTATTTGGTTTAAGGATGGGGGGGGCAGGTTGTTTCCAATTTTTGGCAATTGTACACCGTGTAGCATTTAACATTTGGGCTCACATATTTTTACCAAGTTTTTGTCCACAGGAGAATAAGAATTCTTTACATAGTATAGGTTCCTGCTATAATGGCGTTTTCCCTGATGAGAGTTAGCAGGATTAATCATTTCCTTTTTTTTTTCAAAAGATGCAACAAAATGACTCCTTAGTTATAAAACTTAGGATCAAAATGTAGCATTTCACTAATAAATCTCTAGCCTATTTGGGAGGGGGGGGTTATATTTGTTTTCTTTCTAAGGCCTCGGGCATGGTCAGCGCTTAGGCGCTGACCCGTGCTTAGGCGCTGACCCGTGCTGAGGCGCGCTGCTGCTCAGCACTGAGCCCCTGCAGCCGCAATGAGAGCGGCTTTAGCAAGGGCTCGCGCACGCTTCAGCACGCCTGCGGAAGCGTGTGTCTTACCAAATCTTTAGTTTCTGTGCTTGCCGGAGCGCAGGGCCGGTCACGTGAGTGGTTCGCCCGAGGGCGAATCAGCTCCGTGACATCACTGGCCCGCCCCCAGACACGCCCTCGGACGGCGCGCGCTCTAAGGCCTAGGAAAGCACCACTTTCCCTGAGCCTCAGCGCGCCTCAGCACAGCTTCAGTCTCTATGGACTAAGCCTAATGACACGTTGGCTGGTATTGATCTCGGATGCTAAGAAGGAGTAGGTGACACTTTATCACTGATTTAGGTGCCTGTACATAAACGTTACCTTATGTTTTTGTAACTTGACCTAACAAAAGGACAGTTCGTATGATCTGCTCTTTTGCGTTCTTTTTTTTCTGTTTACATTGATTACATCTAATGTGTTTAACAGAAACGATGTTGCCTTTGGACCAGTGAGTAGCATTGTGGTAAATTGGACAATCGCCTTAACTTTAATGAACTGGGACGCCCTGTTCACAAGTGTACCATCTGTACTTCCCAGGTTCTATTAGCTAACACCAGTGACCTCACGTAAGCACAATAATGTTAGACCAATTATGTAATTAGCTTTTCTGCTGCTGTTAAATGAGGATAAGGATAACATTAGGTATGTTTGATGTTGAACAGGTATATTGGCTGTAATTAGTTGCTGAAGAACAAATCTGCATATAGCCGCACAAATGCAGCAAGATTAGATGGAAATAATGGCTTCAGTGCCATGCTTAAAAGAGGCACGTATATGAAATGTCTGTAACCCCCCTACTGGGATTACTATTGTCTACTAAAGGGGTTAATAGGGAGTTAGCAGGTTAATGTATAGGAAAATCCCTAGCTAAGTGTAACTAATTCCATGTAGCTCATTTCATGTAGGTAATGTAATGTTGCCAAAGTAGCTCATCTCAGGTGCCACTCCCGTCACCTGACATGTATGAGTCCTAATAGGCTAAGGATGGCTGAATGTTGCCCAATTATAGGTATAGGGTGATGACATCATACAGGGGTATAAAAGGAGCTGCAGAAGCGTCCAGGCTCCTGGAGGACACCAGAGGAGGGGAGATTCACTGTGTTAAATGTATGGTGTTAAGGTTATGTCTTGTATGTGTAAAGTATGATCACCTTTTTGTTGTTTTGAAGTTAGGGAAGAGGGGCCCTTACCGAGGAAGGGCCACAGGAATAGTCAAGATGCCGAAGGATGCAATATTTCCTTGAAAGGGGGGGGGGGGGTGGGGGTGTGTGTGTGTGTGTGTGTGTGTGTGTGTGTGTGTCACACAAGTAAGGGATCCCTAGATCAGGGGTCCAGGGAAATTTCACAGCTAGTTGATCTAACGCCATCTCTGCGCCTGCGCCTATGCACACCAGGTTGCCATAGTATGGACTGGTAGGAAATTGTAAGGAGGAGAGGTAGATGGGAACCTCGATAGAAGTACACCCCTACACCGATTCCTGGACGGTACCTGGCAATGCCTCCAGTTCACTGGAGACCGAGATTGCATGTCCCCCTTAACCCAGGGCAAGGGATGGTGACCCCATGTGTGCCTCTCTGGGAAGCTATGTGAGCGCCCAGGGAAGAAGGATGTATGAAACCTGTCTGTATAAATAAAGTGACCGGTCTGTCTAATAAAGTCCCTGGCGCCCTTTTTACATCTGCTTACAACCCCAGCCAGCCCGGACCCCAGCACCCTGAGAAAAAGGTATGAGACTCTTAAACACCAACAGCCAGGAACGCAGACAGGAGGGAGAGCCGGGACAAGTGTCCCAGGCTCGGTGGCCTGCAGGGGGCCTGGCTGGGCACAACTTCTTTACCTGGATGCCAGTCCTCGTTGCCTCCAGGCCCCGGCTCTCCCCCAGCTGTGGGCCTCCCTCACTGACACTGTCAGACACTGAGCCTCTGACACCGGAAGCTGGGCCCAGCTTTCGACACGCACTGGCACGAGGGAGGCCCGGCGTGGGACAGTGTCAGTGAGGGAGGACCACAGCTGGGGGAGAGCTGGGGCTCGGTGGCAATGAGGACCGGCAGCCGGGCTCTCCCCAACTGCGGGCCTCCCACGCAGAGCCTCTGATGCCAGCACAGAGAGTGAGGCCCACACAGCTGGGAAGAGCCGGGCACCAGAAGCACGAGACCATCCCCAAGGTAGGTAAGTCTGTATTGTGTATATATTGGGGGTGGGGAAGAGGAAGGATTTATTTATTTATATTTGGGGGGGGGTATTTTGTATGTATTTGGGGGGGGGTTTTAATTTTGTGGGGGACTAATTACTGGGGGGGGGGGGGGATTGTGTAGTATCACAATGCCAGGCAGGGGGGCGGCCCTGCTTGATGTCGGAGGGGGGATTGAGTGAGAGTAGGGGAGAGTAAGAGCAGAGAGGGGGTAAGAGTGAGATGGGGGAAAGCAATACATAGGCAGAGGGAGGGAAATAGAGGCTCACGGGGTGTGAAATGGGGGTGGGGGCTCGCAAGCCTGCCGACACAGGGAGGGGGTGCCCCGGTCATAACTCTAGTCCTGGGCCCCTGGAAATCTGTCGGTGGACTTGCCAACACCTTCACAACCTATTCCACCACAAACTATTCCCCTCTTTCAGAGCCAGGCACACAGGGGTTACACGTTGTTGTAATAGCAGAGGATGGTCGATTCCTTTTTGTAGAAGTGAGTAGATTTGAGCTACGCCATAGTGTATTTCAGCAGTTCCCATCAGAGATCCGGCTGGTCGTGGCTCAGTCCTCAAGATTCACCGAAAGGCCAGATAGGGCGACACATACCTGAGCACGGGCCTCCGTAATATGTAGTGCCACGTTAAGTGGTTTGTTACATGATCATTATAAACATCTTAAAAACCTGGCCTGTTGGCAGCCCATGAGGACTAAGCTTGACCAAGCCTGATCTCTCTACCTCTCTCCCAACAATGCATTGGTCTAGAGCAAGCGTGGTCAACTCCCAGTCCTCAAAGACCAACAGGTCAGGTTTTCAGGCTATCCCTTCTTCAGCACAGGTGGCTCAGTCAAAGACTTCCCCCACCTGTGCTGAAGCAGGAATATCCTGAAAACCTGACCTGTTGGTGGCCCTTGAGGACTGGGGTTGACCATCCCTGGTCCATAGTGTTCCAATCATAGCAGTATAGGCATGACATTGTGCTGAAAAGCAACCGTCACACTTAGAATACAGGCTGGTAAAAATGAACTCCTGCATTGCTAGTGAGATTCCCTCTTCAGAAGTCGGGGGGCAGCTATCTTTGATGTATGACCCCTGGAAGGCAGAAGTACATTTTAGATCGATTACTAATTTTTCTGCCGTCTACATTACCCGTAGCATCACAGAATGTATAATGTAATGAGGAGCGGCTCAGTGAGTAAAGATACTGACTGAGAGCAGGGGAACCTGGTTCAATTCCCGGTGTAGGCTCCTTGTGACCTTGGGCAAGTCACTTTATCTCCTCAGGCACCAAAAACATAGATTGTAAGCTCCACGGGGCAGGGGCAGGGACTGTGTCTACAAAATCTCTCTGTAAAGCGCTATGTAAAACTAGCAGCGCTATACAAGAACATGCTATTGTTATTATTATTATAATGTTGGATTTTCCCATACATAGAAATGGAATCCGGAGCTTGGTGCGGACATGGGGATCAAAATGGATTTCCTGCTACGCGTTTGTTTAGTTGATAACCATGTTACTGATTTTTCCAGCAGCCGAAGAGTTAAAGTACCAGTGCTAGTAAGTCAACCTGTTTCTGATAAGTGGAAGGTAGGAGACACTAAGGTTGGTATTATACCGAGCGCATGCGCGCAAGCATGCGCCCGCACGGCAATGAAAAATACCTGTCTTCCTACGACCGTGTATCCACTGCCGACGCGTGCAAGGCAGACGGCGTTGGCGCGGCAGCTTGGTGGAAATACAAAGAAATTTCTATTTTCAAGCGGCTGCCGTGCCGCGTGACCCTGTGAGCCAATCACAGTGAGGCCTACCCGTGTGACGTCATGGCCACGTCTCCTAGCCTCGCGCGTCATCGTTTGGCCTATAGGCACAAAATGCGCGTGCCACATGCATGCACAACGTCATACGCACACCCGCACTTAGTATAATACATGCCTAAAGGTGGACACGCGCCTTTCTGATGACCGAGGTCCATATGCATCGTGTCAGTATAGGACATTGCTCAAGTGCTCCTGCAGTAGATCTCATTCTTGCAGTAGATCTCATTCTCTAGAGAGCAATCCTCCATTATGTTATTGAATTCACGTATTGTATGTTTAATACCCTTCCCCCCCCCCCGCCCTCTACATCTTAACTTGTGAATGAAACCTTCGTCTGGCAATTCTTGTCCTTCCGTTGGGCAGTGACTAATCCCATGTTTTATGCTAAAGCTCATAATTAGAGCAACATAGAGGTTATATTGATTCTCCTATAAAGAGGCAGTCCAAGCGGCACTAACCATCTTTTGTTTTTTAATATATGCAGCCGTTTACCTTTATTGAAAACTAATTACCTAAGCTGACGATCGATTGGTTTTCCCGTGATGATCAGCACAGATCCAGCTTCCCAAGGTCCACTAAATGGCCGCCTTTCACTTTCAAATCAATCCTTCAGTCAGTGTAACTCAGCAGCTACCATGTATTCTTATATTACTAAGGTAACATTATCCTATTGTTACAGTGTTGCAAAAACCTTGCACTGCTGGGGAGGTGGCTAAACAAACTCCTATAGAACATCAAAGGATTCTAAGCATATTAAAACGCATTATAAATAGCATTAAGATTTGAATAATTAAAAAAAAGCAGTATTATCTATTACAGAACTGATTAAAAAAAAAAAAAAAAAACGTGGATATTGCTTGAATTGCCATGTAATATCTAAAAATTATTCTAAATAACATGCTCCAAACCACACAAGTTATAAATCTCCATTCCCACCTCTGACAATTGTTCTATTTTATGGAAGGCACCTTGAGGGGTATTGTTCATTGAGCTTTAGCATTTTCTTTCTTTTCACACATTTTATCCCGGTCACATGAAAGGTGTTAATACAAAAACAAACCGCTTGTAAAGTAAGCCGTGCCCTCATGTTCTCACTCTGCATTCTGTCAATCTTTCTGCTTCAGCAAGGAATGATGTCAAAGAAAGCTTCTTCACATTGTGCTTATCTATTTCTCCAGTTCTTGGGAGTTCTGCTGCCGCAACAAAAGTACCACGCACAGATGTTCCATTTAACACAGCGGTGGCCAACTCTAGTCCTCAAGGGCCACCAACAGGACAAGTTTTCAGGATATCCTTGCTTCAGCACAGGTGACCGTGGCTCAGTCAAAGACTATGCCTCTGATTAAGTCACTTGTGCTGAAGCAAGGAGCCTCTGATTGAGCCACCTGTGCTGAAGCAGGGGTATCCTGAAAACTTGACCTGTTGGTGGCCCTTGAGGACTGGAGTTGGCCACCGCTGTGTTAAATGGAACAGCTGTGCGTGGTACTTTTGTAGAGAGAGAAAAACAGAAAAGGTGCAGCCCTAGGCCTAATGGAAAATCCGCCACTGCCTGCAACCCCATGCAGCGCAACTCTGATATCTTGTTACACCCCATCTGACATCTTGCGCTCGACTCAAGGTCTTTTCATTGCATCTTTTACCTCTACAGCCCACGTGACATAAACCGTTATCACTCACCTCTCCCTACATATGGGAAGCTCTTCCACTTAATATTCGTCAAGTGGCTTCTCTTTAGACTTTGATAGCCCAGGGGAAAATTCACCCCCTAAAAGACGCATCCTCATTCCATGTGACCTCCCGGGCTGTACTTTTACTCAAACTGTCTGCAAGGCTCCCAATATATACTTATATCAGTGTTTTTCAACCAGGGTTCCACGGGCATCCCTAAAGGGCTCCCTGCAACTTTCTGCTCAATTTACAATTGTATCAAATACAGAAGAATTAACAATGCATCTGATCTCAGACGCGCTATTAGAGAGGGTTGGGGTTCCTTACAATGCATCTGATCTAAGACACTATTAGAGAGGGTTGGGGTTCCTTACAATGCATCTGATCTCAGACGCGCTATTAGAGAGGGTTGGGGTTCCTTACAATGCATCTGATCTCAGACGCGCTATTAGAGGGTTGGGGTTCCTTACAATGCGTCTGATCTCAGACGCGCTATTAGAGAGGGTGGGGTTCCTTACAATGCATCTGATGCTCAACGGGGTAATTAGAGAAGGTGTTGGGTTCCTTATCTGATCTCAGACGGGGTATTAGAGAGGGTTGGGGTTCCTTACAATGCGTCTGATCTCAGACGCGCTATTAGAGAGGGTTGGGGTTCCTTACAATGCATCTGATCTCAGACGCGCTATTAGAGAGTGTTGGGGTTCCTTACAATGCATCTGATCTCAGACACGCTATTAGAGAGGGTTGGGGTTCCTTACAATGCATCTGATCTAAGACGCGCTATTAGAGAGGGTTGTGGGTTCCTCAGAATTTCACTTGGGGTTCCTTAACCAAAAAAAAATTGGAAACCACTGACTTAGATTGTAAGCTCTTCAGGGCAGTGTTATTTACTTACTGAACTTATTTCCACTGTTTCTTCCTTTCCCCGCTGTACTGTAATTTTGTAATGCGCTCTATATATATAAAATTATTCGTACATACAATGGGATATATTGAAAATTGCGACACAAACACCGCTATTCGTTTCCTTTGGGTTAATAAAATCTGCCTCATCAGGCGGCAGTGACCTCACCTGCCGCAAAAACGTAGGAAAACGCAAAGTGTTCTTGGCGTAAACGCCAGGATTTTTTTTTAATTTGCACTGCGTCAATGCCATCATTTTAACCCCTTGCATGCGAGTTACCATGTGGGGTTTGCATCCTGAGGTGAAATATTACATTTACTTATAAACACAATTATAGAGATAAATTATTATTATTTTTAGAAAAACAGCCAATTTTACCACAGGGGAAAAAAATGGAATTAAAAGCCATGAATATCATTGTATATTCTGCATTAGTAGACACACACCCCACCCTCCCGCGTGGCTGTGGAAATACAGTGAGCTGCACGTGCTGGGGGGACAGCAGCAGCAGCAGCAGCAGCGCGCGCTACCGGGCCTCGGGGACTACAGAACGCACGCGCGCGCGACGGTCCATGCGTGCCCCCGCGAGCGCGCCACCCTTCCCTCCGCTCTCTGTTTTCCGAATTGGGGGGGGAGGGGGGTGAGGGAGTCAGGGGGGGAGAGAGGGAGGCAAATGGAGTCTGTGTTCGGTACACCGGGGCTGGCAGCCGCCTGATGAGCACCGAGGCCCGCCAAAGGGAGGGGCGGGTGTGACGCGGTGAGTGGAGGGTAGTCAGAGGCCTGGGGGAGGGGGTGTCGCCATGGTAACCAGAACCTGTGGGGGGGGGGGCACATATGGGGGAGGGTCCTTGCGAGGTCCCCATCACTCACCCACATGTTCCCCATAGCACTGACCCTGGGGCTGCATCACAAGCAGGAGCCTGCAACATTGTTGCACTGTACGAATAGGTCAGGGGGGCTCAGCTCCAGACCCCCTCTCCCCCAACAGGTCAGATTTTGAGGACACCCCTGCTTCAGCACAGGTGGCTCAATCGAAAACTGAGCTACTGATTGAGCCACCTGTGCTGAATCAGGGACAGATTGAGCCACCTGTGCTGAAGCTGGGATATCCTGAAAACCTGACCTGTTTGGAGGCGGAGGCAGAGGGGCGGGGACTGGAGCTGAGCACCCCATAAATAGGTCACACTGTATTAGGCCGCGCTTATAGTGACAGCGACGCAACGTCGCGTCAAAACAAATGCATTGCTGCCGTCGCGTGCGCTTATAGTAAACGCGACGCGCCGGCTTGGTCACGATCGCTAGAAGTCATCTCAATTTGATTTTTCCAGCGACCGTAGCCTGACGTCACCGTCGCATCGCCGGCACTATAAGGCTGCGTCCCCGCTTGCGCTGAGCGGGCGGCACTTGCGACAGTTACGTATATAGATATATGTATGTCCCCACTCACGCTGTGCGCGTGCACATACGCTCGGCGCTTAGGTAAACAAAAAAATTATACTTTTCAGCGCGCTCAACTATCCGCAATGCCCCCAGCGCGCGTGTACATGCAGGACACCCGGCACTCATGCTTGGAGCGCTCTCCAAGCATGAGCGCGCTCAGTGCCAGCGGGGACGCCTTACCATTTACCTCCACTGGTGCTGGATGGAGATTCTCCCACCCCACCCCTAGCCATTCCTATGCAAATTTCCCAATCTGTGCAGCTTGCCACAAACACATATAGTGCGCCTGCTCAATAGGTTGGCATAAATAGGGCAGGCTATATTTTCACTGACCAGCACTGAAGGGGTTAATCAATTACTTTTTGTGTTGATGAACAGTGGGCCACCCTTAACCCTTTCGCTGCTGGATGCTTGTGTCCTCTTCTTTCCCCCAAACCCCCCCCCCCCCCCCACCCCGGCAGTGAAAGGGATAAGGTGCCCCCCAATATATAGAAATGCTGGGGTCTTGGGGGTAATTGCCCCTGGACCCTCTTTAAAAGTACTGTAGAATTATCTGTCATCTTTCACTTTATTTTCTCTCTTTCGTTAACCTGATCAAGAATGTGATTTCGAAATACTCCTATCAAGGCTCCTGTTTTGGGGAGAAACCCCACTCTTTTCTGTTGGAGCCTCTTGTGGAAAAAAAACACAGTATTGTGATTTATTACAGCAATTTGGTTCTAATCACAGTTGGGGAATGGCTGCATCACTATTGTCTTTATTAAGTACTATCTGAGCCCATAGCTACATATTTCTACTGTTGTATGTGATGTGTTATTTGTAGTTGCAAAATAAGATTTCTTACTATTTAGATTAATTAAAGGGTATAAAAGGACTATATTGTTGTTGGTGCATTGCTATTGCAGACACTCAAGGTTTTAAAGCCGGGTATAAATATAATATATTGTTTTTTGTTTTTTTTTTTAAATCTGAACCTGATTGTGGGTCCTCCGAGCAATTTGGGGAAACAAAATGGCTGCCGAGATCAGGCGCTCATTCTGACGGCCAATAGAAAAGCTGCAACGTACTCTGGAGATGGCACTGTGGCTTTCTATAGGTGTCCCCGACTGCCATATCTGTAGTCCGCCACCATATTTGTATTGTTTTGTGTGGACAAATGGGTACATGAAAATTACAAAAAATCTCTGGAATTGTGGTGTCCCCAGATGTCGGGGGGCCGCCAATGAGTGCCGGTCCAGGTTAAACAAATAACCCCAGGCCGCAATGCTGCTTTAAATGCATCTATTATAGGCACCTCCTGACTCCTAGGCCCGTCACCTGAGTGGCTGGTGTTGGGTGTCAGTGTTTGGGGTTGCTATGTGTTGAGTTTACAATAACTATGGGAACTGTAGGTGGGCAGATATAAAACTTTTGGAAACACAGAGGCACAAATTGCCCATGCAGATAGAAGTGAAAACCTTTGGTTAAAAACTTTTAACCATGTACAGCCCTGCAACGTTATCATGGAAAATAATGGTTCTTATTAACTGCACCTAGATGAATATGCATAAACTAAAGGTATGCTTTCTCCCAAAGTGAACGTACTATGTCTTCTGTCATATTACAACATAAAATAAACATGTTGCCATGTTGAATTGCTGTGTGTAATGAAAATGTAGTCCTTTTTTGTTTCAGTATTTTTTGTTTTTAGGAAGGGATTTAAATGCCTTTTGCACCAAGAAAAGACTTGTTTACTGATGTTAATCCTACTTCTTTTGACAGAAAATCCAAAACTTGTGATGCAAAACAGAGAGGAAAATCCTTTCCTTTGGCTGGTAATAATGAGCCTAACCATACCTTCATTCTTGTGTTTATATTTCTCTTTCATTTCCCACTAGATGTTATGTTCCTCTAGCTGGGGATTTCCTTACCCATTGGGTCTGTTCCTACCAGTACATTCACTATGTACATGACTGTCTTTGTCTTTCACATTGTGCTGTTCTGCATAATATGTTCGTACAATAAATAACATTATAATAAATTATAAATAAATAATATTGCACATAAATAACATTCATAATTTCAATTAGTAACTATTGTGGTTTCTTACTGTAAAACACTTCATACTGAGTTGCCTTTGGGCTTTTTTAAATGTTTTATTGTAAATAGTCTTGCATCTTTACATGGATGATATAGACTAGGGGTGGCCAACTCCAGTCCTCAAGGGCCACCAACAGGTCGGTTTTAAAGTATATCCCTGCTTCAGCACAAGTGGCTCAGTCAAAGACTGAGCCACTGATTGAGACACCTGTGCTGAAGCAGGGATATCCTGAAAACCTGACCTGTTGGTGGCCTTTGAGGACTGGAGTTGGCCACTCCTGATATAGACTTATCCTCTGTAATGTTACAATTGCGAAATGGATAATTATTTACATTCTCATTTACCATTTAAGTGATATTCCTAATAAATATGTTTTTGCTACAAAGTTCAGTGCTGCTCTAATGTACGTATCCTTTTCTTGTTTAGGTACTCTTCCACTTCACGGAAAATGAGCCCATATCCGGATTTCTGAATAATAAGAATGGGGCCAGATGTTCCTTTGCTAAATGATTATAAACAGGAGTTCTTTTGGAAACGCTTTCCACAGACTGTTTTTGGCGGTCCTCGGTTCAAATTGGGATATAGCGTCCCACCTTACATCTATGTCAATCAGATCATCCTTTTCCTGACGCCATGGGTTTTAGGGGGTGTCGGTACAGTGTTGTGCGAGCTGCAAATACTGAACGACTATTACACAGCAGCTCTCTCAGGAGGATTGATGCTCATTGCAGCAATTGTCATCCAACTTTTAAACCGCTATGCAAGACAAAAAACCTCAACTGTCCAAAGGCTGCAAAATCAAAACGCCCTGACAGATGAAGACGAATATGACTTTGCTGGCTGTCTAGGCTCGGAAACTGTGAAATTCATTATCCCAGGCAAGAAGTTCATAGCCAACACTGTATTTCATTCCATTCTAGCTGGGTTGATGTGTGGGCTGGGGACATGCTATTTGTTACCATACCGAATAAATTTGCTTTACAGCAATATAGGAGGAACAGTTATGATCTTTGTGTTTGGCTGGGTAACCATATGCATAGGTGAATACTCATTAATTGTCAACTCCGCGACAGAGACTGCGACCTTCCACGCACAGGACACATATGAAATTACAGCTCTTCTGAGACCTACCTATATCTTTGCTTTTATTGCAGTTGATCTTGCACACAGGTAAACTTTACAGGGTGTTAATTATCGTTCTTATCGTTCTTATCGTTCTTATTGTGCTGATTATTTCACTTTCTTTGACCATGCAAGTTTTTTTTTTTTTTTTAAATATTTAGGTACCAGTTTGTGTTTTTTCAAGTGATAGAAGAACTTAGATTTTAAGGAAGTGGCTGACGGCATAATACATTGTCTCCTGAAACCTGGCAATCTTTAGAGACATCTTTTCTATCCGCCGACACAGCTGATTGGGTTGTTTTTGTATGAAATTATCCTATGATGTCAATGGGGAATTTCAACTGAAAATGGCCCAATATGCCAGCTTGGCAGATATAGAATAAGCCCATAAGGATCCTATTCTACAAAGTGAAGTCCATAGGGCTAGTATTGTCGCTATTGCATTTAATAGAATAAGGCCCCAAGCCTCATCTGCTAAAAACTGCAAACCTAGAAGCAGCAGTCTACCAATGTCTGCTAGCCTGACCTTGACTACCAATAGGCGATGCCAATGGAGTTATTATGGCTTAAGCTTCAACCCCCCACCCCCTTGCCTAGAAGTCACTTATTAATTTACCTTTGCAAGTCATATCTTGTTTAAATATTTTGTATTTCCTTTTCCGCGTAGGTTTACGGTGAACGTGCCGGCCTTAGAATGGGCAAACCAAGTCTTGCATGTTCTGTTTCTGTTTCTGCCGTTTCTTTGGGCGATGGGAATTCTGCCGCCATTGGATGCCCTCGTTCTTTGGGGAATGGAGCAAACACTTGAGTTTGTCTTGGGCGGCTCACCTATGTCTAGCAATATAAGGTACAACATTCTTTATTATTTTATTTTTACTAGCAGTGTATGCATTTAAACAGCACATGGGCACATGCTAGATTTGTTTTCTTAAAGCTGCAATTTTTTTTATTTTTTTGTCCATTTTATTTTCCCTTTAATATGTGCATCAATACAATCCACACAATGATAAGTAATTAGCTAAGTTGCAGATCGATCCCTTCTCCTGTGATCGATCGGCAAAGATTTGGCTCGGTTGTTCACTAAATGGCAGCAGAGGAGTATTCTGCAGTCCGTGGCATGCATATGCATAGTAATGACAAAGGTCTGTGGAGAAGCTCATGTGACCAGGCAGTCACTAGATACAATTGGTGCACTGCAAGAGAGGGCAGGGCTCAAAAAAGGGTGGTCCAGAGTCTGTTTCAGAAGAGGATGGGTATGTGACATTGTAAATGGTTGCTACAGATACAAAAAAGGCTTGTTACATTATACTACATTAAAAATGTAATTCAGGGTTGTTTTAAAAAAAATGCTACAAGTATTTTCTCATACTACAGAACTGATTTATTTAAAAAAAAAATACATGTAGGATATTGCTTGGTCTGCAGCTTTAATGCAATTTCTTTTTATTGTCTTCTGCAGGTTGTTACTCATGTTTGTCATATCTACGGGGATAACAATATCATCATATTTCATCCCAAATACTATTGGTTTGGTATTGTTCATAACGGGATTTGGATTGATCCTCAGTCTTAATTTAACAGAGATTGGTATGGCCTTTCTGCACCGTTTGAACAGACACTCCTCCTTCACGAAGTCAAGTAATTTATACGGTTCTTTCCGATGGCAAGTTGGCTGGAAGGAGGCCCTTTTTTATTGCTTCCTTCTAATCCTAGTTCTTCTAGAAGCGAGCCTGTTGCATCATTTTTGTTTTTCTACCTTCTCCATAACAAGTCCCCAGGCTATAATTAGTTATTTTTTGATCGTACTTCTAGTTTTTTTATGGCTTCTCAAAGAAATTCAAGGTGCTTACCTATTGGGGATTATAAGGAATCCCTTTTACCAGAAGGACATTCGGATCTTAAATGTCTTTCTGAAGAAACAAGGCAGGCTACAAAAAGCTGCTGTTGCCAGAAGAGTTTTACTCACTTTAGGTAAGAAAATGTACATTTTGTTTCCATTGGCGACAGTGTCGTGACATTGAGAGCAACAGAAGCTGTAATGTGCCTGGAATGAAACAGGGATGAACTCCTTTTAAGTTTGATTCTGATATGTACGCACCAGGAAACTAGTAACTGCTGTAGTGGACGCTGCACTGATATTGACTTAGGCAAGCAACGCAACCCATATCCGTGCTGGTGACGTGTAAAGGATAACGTCATCCTTTGCAACGACAAAAAAAAGCTTGAAAACCAATCTATGCACATACCGCAGGGTAGATGCAAGGTCCGCTACTCTTCACAATCACCGGGCCTTGCAGCCTAAATGTGTTATTTTCTGACCTGTAATTTAATTTGAATTACAGAAGAAATAGAGTATGAAGTAGATGCTACACAAATAAATAACCTACCTAGCATACCTATTGAAGCAGCAATCCTCATAAGTTGAACCACTATATCAGGAGTGGCCAACTCTAGTCCTTAAGGGTCACCAACAGGTCAGGTTTTAAGTATATCCCTGTGTAGCACCTGTTCCCCCTACCCCCTGCTACGGAAGATCTGGCCACTACATGGGTGATTCCCTGGTGCTATAGCTCCCCTGCTTGGTACAGGAGGTCTGAGTTTCTCCGCGGTTGTTGTATAGGAGCAGCAACAGGGCAGGCTTTCTCCTTCTCATGGTGCAGCGTCTCCATCCCATGAGGATCCTGCTGAAAGCAGGGTGGTCCCCACAGGCAATTCTCCTCCACAATCACCACACATTATGGCTGGTACAACAGCATCTTTATTGTACAGGCAGCATGGCATCATCTCCATTCCCTGGAGCAGACCCCAGGGGCTTGAGGCCCCAAGAGTCCCTCCTAATCTCCTTTACCCTCTTGCAGGGAAAAGTGTATCACTCCATATCACACAGCTTAATCATAGCACACTCAATTTGGTGGAGTGTCAGCTTTTATACCCGGGGGGAAAGGCTTGTAACCCCGCCCCATAACAGGGCAGATCTAGGTACTGACAGGCATCCCACCATATACATGCGACCTAGTCAGTACCCTCCCCAGGTATGACACTCCAACTGCCGGTTTAGGCCTGCCCCTGGATAAGGCAACATCGTACCCATCCAGGCTGCAACTGCAGGCTAGGCCCTGCGCAGGAGTTTAACCCCAACACTGCCTGTTCCTATCAGGACTTATACTAGTGTTGAGGCCAGTGGAAGGCTATAGCCAGGGGCACTTGGCTACATCTGCTTCAGCACAGCTGGCTCAATCAGTAGCTCAGTCAAAGACTAAGCCACTGATTGAGCCACCTGTGCTGAAGCAGGGATATCCTGAAAACAACCTGTTGGTGGCCCTTGAGGACCGGCGTTGGCCAACCCCGGATTACATAATCGTCATAATTTATTTATGACGTAAAAACACGCCTCCACTTAAGGGGGCACCGCAAAACATTACAGTCAGTTTAAGTTATATACAATTATTTTGTTAGACAGGAAAAACCAGGCGAAAGAAATATGTTTTAAACCGCGTCCGGCACAGTGGTAAAGTTGCTTATCAATTCACTGGGAGTTTAATGTCCACAGCAGTTATACAGTGGAAGTTAAACATTAAAATGCTGGTAAGTAGGAGGTGAATATATCTTTCACCTATAGATTCCAGCTGTGTCTGCCCCAGGAGACCCGCGTCAAACATTGTAACAAAAAGAAAAATGCAATATGGATTGCTGCCTTAAATATTTAATACTGATATATCTTTTTAAACATTCAAAACTGTAGCAATTAAATGTATTTGCAATTATACACTCTGAAAAAAACAAGTAATTATTATTATTATTTTTATTTTTTTTAGTATCTCCATTTGCTATGGTTGCATATCTGTCGCTAGATTCCTCGCTGAATAACCTCCATTCTGTATCCGTGTGCATCGGATTCACAAGAGCCTATAGAATGGTAACGTATATAGTTTGTCATTTTCGTTTCATGGGAGGCGCACATTGTGATGCTGCGCGGGTTTCAACTTCCAATTTTTGTTTGTTTTCGCAAAGAAAGAGTTACAAATATGAATTGACTGGACAATGTAAATCCGAAATTTATGAATGGGAGTGTAGAACGTAGGAGCACAGCAAAAAAGTGTTTCCAGCAGGAAAAAGATAAGTTGAGGGCAACTCCAAGTTAAAATAAAAAGGCTCTATTAAAATCAGCTCACAATGGAAAAGGTAGGTGAAAGAAACGCACCAACGCGTTTCATCCCGTAGGACTTTATCAAGGTGTGAATACTTAAAAAATGCATTAACATTTATAAGGTACCTGTTCGCGCCAAAACCGGCCATGATTACGTGTCCAAAGCCCATCTTTCCAGTCTGCCAGAGCAATCTGGCACCTCGAGTGACGTCATGGACCCGCGGCATTGCCTCGGGATGAAATGCGTTGGTGCGTTTCTTTCACCTACCTTTTCCATTGTGAGCTGATTTTAATAAAGCCTTTTTATTTTTACTTTGGAGTTGCCCTCAACTTATCTTTTTCCTGCTGGAAACACGTTTTTGCTGTGCTCCTACGTTCTACACACCCATTGCTGCTTCTACTGTGGAGGATTGCACGCCCTAGAACACTGGACACCTTTATGGGCAGGTAATGGGCAATAACCCTCATATACTTACCTAGCCTTATTATTGGTGATTATTCTACTTAGTGGGGGTTAATATACAAGGGCCATTGGTTGTGGTTGTCAAGTGGACACCACTAGGTTCCTTATCCCCCCCTATACATTTATGGACTTCTAAATTTTCATGGGCAGTTCCAGTGTCTTCATCAATGCTTATACAATATATGTATGAGATATCATGCTGAGAGTATACACTTGTGTGTGAGCACCATTTTCTCCAAATCCGAACTTTATGAACACTGTAAAGGCCCTTGAAAGGGTTTCTCGGTTCATGTTGGTACCGGTGAATTGTTTCAAACTTTATTGTGAAAAGTGAACAAGATTGCATTTTAGAAGCAAGGTAGATGATCAGAAGAAAAGCCGCTCCTTATAAAAAGATTGCATTTTAGATTGTAAGCTCTTCGGGGCAGGGACTCCTTTTCCTAAATGTTACTTTTATGTCTAAAGTGCTTGTACCCATTATGTGTTATTTGTTATTTATATTATTATGTCACGTGTATTACTGCTGTGACGCGCTATGTACATTAATGGCACTTAATAAATAAAGACATACATACATTTATTAATTGAACGTACTGAATGATGTGAATGCTTCTAGTATAGTCATACGGCACCATTGGTTAACCCAGGTGCGCAAACTTGTTATACCCCCATGTTCTCTGGTATCTCCTGCGGCTTCATGTGCCGCTGCGTAGTCATGGCAACGCATCGTCACTATCAGAAGATGCAGGAGGAGACGGTAAGAGGCACTTGCAGAGCCCCCCGCACTCTCCCCCTGGAAATCAATATAAATGTTGTGGGGAAGAGCGAGGGGCCTCTGTCAGCGCGGGGATCGGTTCAGCGCACCCCTGCATTAGTTAGTTGCACAATGGGTGGATGCAAACACCTGGCAGATTTAATTCAGCCTAACACTGTTAAGTCAAAGACCACTATTCAGTATGCTCTAAGACTGGGGGGCGCGAGAATTTCTAGGGGGGGGCGCGGCGGTTACAGAGGATCTGCGCTCTTCCCCACAGCATTTAAATTAAATGCTGGGTGAGGCCTCTGTAACTCCCTTACCTGCTCTCCTCCGGGTCTTCGGCGATGTGTCGCCATGGCAATGTGCGTCAAATGATGCGGTGGGGTCACATGGCGTGATGTCATATGACCGGACAGGGGGCGTGAACGCTGTGGCTGCCAGGCAGGGGAGCGCAGCTGAAGAAGTTTGCGCACCCCTGCTCTAAGATACGGGATCTCAACTCCAGTCCTGAAGACCCCACCAACAGGTCGGGTTTTCAGTATATCGCTGCTTCAGCACTTATGACTCAATCAGTCCCTGCTTCACCACAGGTGGCTCAAGCAGTGGCTCAATCAAAGACTGAGCCACTGATTGAGTCACCAGTGCTGAAGCTGGGATATCCTTAAAACCTCACCAGTTGGGGGGTCGTCTGGACTGGAGTTGAGAACCTGTGCTCTAAGGCCTCGTCCAGGGTAGAAGCAAGCGCGCTGGTGCTCGAGCACTTTGACATCATGCTGATCGGGCGATTCCTGGCCAGTTACTTGCGCGCATAGGGGGGGTCGTCCTCATTGGCTGAACCGCGCATGTGACCAGGGCAAGCGTGACAAATACTAAAATATTTGTCTCGCCAAACATCGCGCCTCTACACGCTCACGTGCGCGCGCAGCATGGGCCCAACCATTTTATTGTTAGAGTGCGAGCAAGCTCTCAGCCTGGACGCAGCCTAAGGCCGAGCTTATAGTGCTGGCGACGCGACCGATGACGTCACCCATCGCCACTGGCAAAAGTTGTAATTTGATTTTTAGCGATGTCACTGGCAACAAGGCCAGTGCGGGCCGTGCAATTTGATTGGTTTAGAGACAGTCACATGTGGCGACTGTCTCTAAAAAATCTAATATTTCCCGGCTTTAACATTTTTTGGTCGCGATGTTGCTTTGTCGCCGTCGCGCTTACTATAAGCGCTTGCGATAGAATCAATGTATTTGATTTGGAGCGACATCGCGTCGCCGTCGCAAGGCACTATAAGCGCAGCCTAAGGCTGGCTTTCCCATGCTAGTGAAGAGGTCAGCTTCATTTGAATGAATGTTACTAAAATCTTCAATGTACCCACACAGAGAAGAATTTGGGGAGCAAGTGCAAAACCGTAGGAAGAAGGTCACAAGAAAGTTTGCAGTGGGAAATATTTACAAATCCTGTGTTTGCTTGCTTCACATGGCCGCGCTGTACCCTGTGCCTGATTCACAGCCCTACGATCACCGATCACTGGCTCCTTGGAACTGTCAGCGCTGGTGTTCTTGCAAATGCAATAACATGTATGCTGCCGTAAAACCAGAGCTGCATGAAAGTCCAGGTTTAAAGAGGCAATCCCGGCGGCACTTTAAAAAAAAAGGATTAGATCGGCAGCTTCGGTAATTCGTTTTTAATAAAGGTAATCAAAGGCTGCATATTAAAAAAATGTTTTTTTAAATTATATACACTGTATATATTTTTTTGTTTTAAAGTGTTGCTTGGATTGCCTCTCTAAAGAGAAAAAAGTCATAAATGGAAAATACAGTATGCGTGGAGTAACTTTCTCCGTGAAAGGCGCATGCATATCTAGACTACTCATTTGGCACAATTAAAATGTTAAACATTTTTTAGGGTTTGCCCATAATCGGGCATTTTATTATTCCATTGAACCACTTCACAAAATGCATGTTGACGCAAGTGAATGAAGGTTCTGAGAAAGTGGCAGGTTAGCGGTTACATTCAGTTAGGATTTTAAGAAATGGAATTGTAGATTTAAGTATTCATTTCTGTCCTGTTGATGAAGCAGAGATTTCATCCAAGTATGTATATTTCTAAAAATAATGTCCCATCTCACAGGCATTGTATCAATAATGTGATCATGTTTGCGGTATTTACAATAATCTTCTGTTTATTCAATAGGTCTGGCAGAATACAGAGAACGCACTGTTTGAGATGGTGACTGTGTCTATAATACAGCTATTGGTGTTTAACACAAACTTGTGGTGGAACATAAGGCTGGATACAGGGATTCGTCTTCTACTGGTAACTTTTAAATAAAAAGAAAAAAAATATATATATATTTAATGATACACACACACTCTCTCTCTCTCTCTCTCTCTCTCTCTCTCTCTCTCTCTCTCTCTCATCCTTTAAAACATGATACTTATTATCCCTTGCCTCTTTTACCTTTTACCTCTTAAGCATTCCCTCCCCTTCCCATTCCTTTCCTCTCTGGCCCCATCTTTATCTATCCTTTTTCTTTATCTTTTCTATGTTAAAAAATAAAAATAATTTGAAATTAAAAGAGATTTATATATTGATATGCAACATACAGAAAATAGTAAAGAAAAATTATGAAGATAATTGTTTTCACTAAGATAGATGTATAAATATTGTTCCTTTATCAAAATTGTACATGTAAGATGTTAATTTATTTAAGTAAAATAATAAAAAAATATTGAAATAAAAACATGCTACTATTTTGGGCTGAAGTAGTGGCTCAGTGATGGTCACTGTATTTGAAGCAGGAGAAACCCATTTGTAATTTCAATTTCACCTTAGGCCTGGGACCCGCTGCGCCCGGCGGCGCGGGCGGCCGCACGAGCGTTCCCCACCAGCAGGGGAATCCTCCCGAGCCGGTCCCAGTCCCCCCTCACGGCACAGCTCACTACACGCGTCACGTGGTGTGGCTGTGAGCCAATGAGGAGGGGAGGCTTCGGGAGGAGGGAGGCTTCAGGGAGCGGGGAGGAGAGTGTGGAGGGAAAGCAGCGTGAGTGCCTGTCTGTGTTTGTGTATGTGTGTGTCTGAGTGCCTATCTGTGTTTGTGTATGTGTGTGTCTGAGTGCCTGTCTGTGTGTGTATGTGTGTGTCTGAGTGCCTATCTGTATGTGTGTGCCTGAGTGCGTGAGTGCCTGCCTGTGTGTGTGTGTGTGCCTGAGAGTGTGTGTGTGCCTGAGTGTCGGTGTGTGAGTAGGGCAGCCCGGGAGCCCGAGCCCGTGGAGGGGGGTAGCGGGTCCCTCAGCTTAAACCACGCCCCTCTCTGCTTAAACCACGCCCCCCCTCCCGCCCCGGCTCCCGCTCCCTACAGACCGCATATCGCGGTCTGTGTCTGTCAGCGCCCCGCCTGTCTGCAGTGCGGGCGCGCTGACTGAGGGAGCGGGGCCTTAGCCTTACCTTGTAACCTTGGACAAGTAATTCTCACCCTGTGCGTCAGGCACTAAAATGAGATGGTATGCTCTGTGAGGCCGCGACTAATTGTGCCTGAAAATCTCTGCGTACAGCACTGCATACATTGCCAGCGTTATGTAAGAAAAAACAGTATTATTATTTTTGCCTTCAAAATATTGTGGGTATTGCTGTGAGTGGCACATTAACGCCCATAGCTCCAACCTCACAGCAACTTCATACCCAAGCATCACAATGTGCATGGGCCTGCTGTTTCTATCCGTTATCAAAGATGGTAGAGGACTTGGGAGTGGGGCAGAAAATTGGTTTGGGGGGGCTCATCCTCCCTAATCGTTCTCCAATAAAAACACCCTCATTGACACAGGAACAATTAATTTTAGAATTTGGGGGAGAATTCATCAAGTGCGGGTTTTGGCTGGTGCTCCCAAACAGGCTTTAACTCCCATTGAGTTGAATATGGGATAATGCTGGATCAGGTGCGCTAACACATACCGGCGCTGGCTAAATCTGCCCCTTTTGTGCATATAGTAGTTACATACGTAGTAGGTTGAAAAAAAGACAGGCTGTATGTCCAAGTTCAACCTATGTTAGATTAAAGGCACAATCCAAGCTGGCGATAGTTATTTTTTTTTTGCAACTAATTGAAGCAGGGGGCCTCCGGAGCTAAACCCCATTAATTTCAGGTCTGGGGACCCCCTTGCTTCCAGAGATACCTGCCTCCGTAGGGGGTGCTGGGATCGCTCTGCTTTATAAAGCTCCAGCGTCACGTGGGCCAATAGAAAGCCGCACCGGATGATGTCACGGCTTCCTATTGGCCCGCAGGCCGTGGAAGTTTTGAAAAGCAGAGCAATCCCGGCACCCCCTTCGGAGGTAAGTACCTCTGAAAGCAAGGGGTCACCAGACCTGAAATTAATGGGGTTCAACTCCGGAGACCTCCTGCTGCAATCCTTTATTTAAAAAAAAGTGCAGAAAAAATCACTCGCTAAGATTGCTTCTTTAAGACGACAGATACTTATCCTATAATTATAACGACAATATATTTATCCAGAGGAAGGCAAACGAAAAACCCAGTTAAACATTATCCAATGATGTCTCATAAGGGGAAAAATAATTCCTTCCTGACTAACGGGAATCCGATCCCTTCTTTCTTTCTTTCTTTATTTTGGTATATCCCTGTATATCTTTCCTTTCTAAAAAGATGTATAATCTTTTCATAAAGATATCTACTGTATCTGCCATCACCTTCTCAATATACATGGGCATCATTTTAGTTTTGACCAAACGGCACTTAACTAATTGATTTAAGTACTGTACCTTCCCAGTTTATTGAAATAGAATATTTTCTGCTTGTCTTGCATTAGCTGATCATTGTTGTCCAATGAAAAATGTTTGCCATGAAGATAGATAACCCCACATAAAACATTCCGAAATTCAATAAGAAGGGCAGATTATTACAGTCTAGTTAAATAATTTTATGTAACACAGAAATCGTTACTGTTCAAATAAATATGACATTCCTGTATATATTTTATAAGCAAACCCACACTGATGCAGGCTGTCACCAGCCCATTTAATTTGTATCATAAATCTCATCCGATATTTCACTTTTCAAATCCATCTTGTTAACTATTTCAAAACAGATATACAGATAAACATGTATAACGGTTGCTGAACTATTTGTTCTAAATGTCCTTGGAATTGAAAGACACTAGTGTACAAAAATATTAAAAGTTCATATTATTTATAAAACTTATTTTTTTTAGGGTTCAGCAAAGTTTCTGCAAATTAAAAAATAGAATTGGAGGAAAATGTCTTAAAAAAAAAAAAACTAAAACTAGGGAACGAGCTAATTAGAAATACATCTTGAATTGACATTTCTAAAATGTAATGTGTTGTCTTTGTCACTATCCACAGGTTGCTATAATTCGGGATCGGCTATATCAGCTGGTCTCGAAGCTGCAGTTTGCTGTATCTGTTCTCCTGACGTCCTGGACGGAGAAGAAGCAGCGACGGAAATCCACCACCACTCTAATTACGTTGAACGTTCTCTTCTTCCCTCTGGTGCTGACCTTGGTCACCCTCTCGGCGGTCCTCTCTTCGCCTTTACTTGCGCTCTTCACTCTTCCCGTCTTCCTGGTAGGGTTTCCCAGACCTATCCGAAGTTGGCCGGGAGCAGTGGGAGTTACAGCCTGCGTTTGCACGGACACGGTGTATTACCAACAGATGGTCCCAAGTTTTGCTACTGCCCTGCAATCTGCATTTGCTTCTGGTAGCCTAGGTAGGTGTGATGATGTGATGGGGTATATCAGGGGTGGGAAATCCCAGTCCTGCAGGGCCGCTAACAGGTTAGTTTTTAAGGATATCCCTGCTTCAGCACAGGTGGCTGACTGAGCCAATGATTGAACCACCTATGCTGAAGCAGCGATATCCTTAAAACCTGGGACAGGAGTTGGCCACCCCTGGGGTATATTCACTGCGGGCCCTTTTGGCACTTACTATGTCTGCAGTCATGAAGAATGTAATATTTAAAAGCCCATCTAATCATGCGTGTGTAACTGGATACATGCATAGCAACAAGAAGTCCGTTAGTTACGAAACACCAGAGTTTTGCAATATTTCGAATACAAATTAAATATGGTCTTCAAAGCTCATGTATCACCCTATAAAAACTAGCTCAAAAAGTCCGGGATAAGATAACTGGCGACCGGCAGTAATTGTATGGTCTGATTTCTTTATATATCTACCTAGAAATAATCTGTACACGTATCCTATACTGGGGTATATAGCACATGTGGGTCAAGAATTGAGTGTGCACATGGGTTAAACATTGGGTGTATATATTGTGTATTATAAAAGCTTATCCAACACACTAGTCAAATTAGTTTAATGCTACCAGGTAGGTCAGAATGTCTGTTTTTTTTAAAAATATGTGTAAAGTGTTTACAACCATAATAAGTTCGGAAACCCCCATGTGTAATCTAGTACAGCGTAGATGCGCTCCTCTGATGTAATACGTATTTTCTCTCTAGCCGTTTACTTCTGTTACCATGGTGTGTTGCCACAGCACATGCATGGAGTATTACAATCAGACCGAAATACAGTACTGTGCTCATGTTACAAGTCATGTATGTTAGGAATGGCAGTATCAGTTACACACACGGCTACATCATAGGAGCAAAAAACAAGATGAAAATATCTTTAATTCAGTATAACACAAAAATGTCACAGAAGCCACGAGGCAGACACAGTCACAGAAGCCACGAGGCAGACACAGTCACAGAAGCCACGAGGCCGACACAGTCACAGAAGCCACGAGGCCGACACAGTCACAGAAGCCACGAGGCCGACACAGTCACAGAAGCCACGAGGCCGACACAGTCACAGAAGCCACGAGGCAGACACACCAATCCTCACCACGTATATGCTTGGCCCCGCCCCCCAGGCATATGAATGGATCTTTGTATAGCTCCCACAGTCTACTTGGCGCTTTACAAAAAGAGACACACAAGCAGTACAGGGAATTATAATAAGTGGAACAAAGTCAGACATTTCCCTGATAATCTGCATTACTCAGCAGCGAGCCAATCGGCCCAGCCACCTACCAACTGCCCCGCTTTCTCCCTGCCCTGGGAGCGGCACCTCTTTCACCCTCCCCAGGGAGCCGCGGGACACCGGCTGAGAAACACAGCTTTACATGCCAATGTAGCAAGACTTCCGGTCTCCGTTACCGCAGCTCCGGACACTGTTTGCCACGGACACCGCGCAGGGGGGGGGGGGGGGGGGGAGGGCATGCTTCTGTATCGGACCCCCCACAGTGATAATTCTCTTTGTTCCTGGGCTGCCACGGTTTTTTGCGCGGTCACGAGTTTGCACCCCCCCCCCCCCCCCCCTGGTGCTGGAGACAAGAAGTCTCACTACATTTGTCCGAACATTACTAATAAGCAATTGCTATATATGTAGTGTCCCATAAAACCTCTCTAGTATTGCTTATTCATTTGAAGAGAACTGTAAAGTTGGAGTATACCAGTTCCTGCACAGGGTGGTCCATTACCAGATTTATTTATTATTTATAATTGTAGGTCGGTTTATACTTTAGACCAGGGGTGACCAACTCTGGTTGTCAAGAGCCACCAACAGGTCAGGTTTTCAAGATATCCCTGCTTCAGCACTGGTGGCTCAATCAGTGGCCCCTGACGACTGGAGTTGGCTTCTCCTGCTTTGATCGTTTTTAAGATGAGGTGAAAGCGTGTTTTCTGTTCTAGTTTCTTGTCTTTGGTTTAACAACCAAACTGGAGAAGGCCGCCTTTCCTGTGATTATTTCAGGCAGTCGTGTAGGCCAAATCGTGACTTTTTGTGGTGTTAAAACAGCAGTACAGGCAGTCCTCGGTTATCCGACACAATGCGTTACTCAAAATGGCGTTGGATAGCGAAACGTTGTAAAGCGAAACACATTTTCCCATAGGAACACTGTTTAAATGAAAGGTTCCGTTCCTGAAGGCATTTTTAACACTAAAATACACCAAATATTTTATGCAGGCAATAAGATATGCAGCACACACATAAATTATATAGTGTATATACTGTATTTTATATATATATATATATATACACTCTTGCGACGCTTTGCAACGTTGTGTATGTGTGTGTATGTATACATATACACACACATACACATAAACAATGTTGCAAAGCGTCATAAGAGCGTTGGATAAGCCGTTTTGGCGTTGTAAAAATGAACATAGGATGCATTGCACAGCGTTGGATAAGCCATTCGTTGTAAAGCGAGGACTGCCTGTATACGGTAGAGCACCATGTTTATTTTGCATGGGTTTTTTTACAGTTGGGAAGGAGCTGAACCCCATTAATTTCCGCTCCGGGGACCCCCTGCTTCCCGAGATACTTACCTCCAAAGGGGGTGCTGGTATCTCTGCAGTTTAAAGCTCCCTCGTCGCATGGGCCAATAGGAAGCCGCACCGGATGATGTCACAGCTTCCTATTGGCCCGCAGGGCCCAGGAGTTTTGAAAAGTGGCCATATAGTGAACCCTGGAGAGGGAACCGGCACCCACTACGGAGGTAAGTATCTCCGGAAGTAGGAGGTCCCCAGAGCTGAAATAAGTGGGGTCCGGCTCTGGAGACCCCCTGCTTAAATCCTGTATTTAAAAAAAACGGCTGGGATTGCCTCTAAGTCGCACCAATGAAGACGAACATTGAGAAACAAGAGCTAATAAACTAAATGTGGCCCGGTGAAATAGCAGCGAGTCTGGTCTATGTGAAGATTACCTAGTAACGTTCTGTTATCTTGCAGGTCTGGTTACACCTGGATCTCACTTTCTTTGCCGCTTTCAAGATAGATTAATATGGCTGCTGGTTCTGGAACGGGGATACACCTACTGCTGCGTTAACATTAAGGTATATTCATAGTCCGTGTAAAGGAAACTTGAAATTTTTGGGGGTTTCCTGGCAAAATATGAGGCGGTTCCACCATACTGTTCCTATAAGGCTGTAAAATAATATTCTGTAGTCCTCCTCGGGAATGAGCTGTAGTAAGTTGTGTGATGTTTTCTCTTCAAGGGGCTATTTAATAATTTTTTTTATATATAAAGTGCATGTTTTGCTCTAACAAATAATTCAGAGTAAATGCAAAAATGTTCCCCCCCCCCCCCCAAACATACCTTGAGTAATTCTGTACCCAGTATTGTGCTTTTGAGTTGTACAGATACTACACCATAATGAAATAAGAAACAAATTAACTCATTCTAAATCCTTTTATTGAACAGGGGTTAGAGCTGCAGGAGACTTCTTGCCACACAGCCGAAGCCCGGAGAGTAGACGAAGTATTTGAAATGGCCTTTGAACAAGCGGAAAATACAGGAACGTTTTCTCTTAATCACCATTTTGGAAACATCCTGACACCGTGCACTGTTGTACCAGTAAGAGTGTACTCGGATGCCAGAAATGTGCTGTCTGGGATAATCGATTCCCATGAGAACTTGAAACAATTCAAAGACGATTTCATCAAAGTACTTTTGTGGGTGCTGATACATTATTGCTACAAAAAGTCGAAAATACACAAAGCCGCAGACACCGAGGAAAATGAAGACAACAAAATTGTGCCGCCTGAAACGCACTATCAAAGAGAAGGAGCCCGTACCGTACGAACAACTGGTATTGTAAAAGATGCCGAAAGTTTTAATGAAGAAGAGTTTGACGAATGGTCGGATGAAGACATATTTGAGATTCTTCCCCACGCAAAGAAACCTGGAGTGAAACGAATTGGGACTTTAGCAGATGATGCATTGCCTATCCCAGGATGTGTTCAAACACAAAAGGCAGATACTTATGTAGTGCAAGATGTATCTGTTGATAAACTGTATTCTCTGGTTGGATTTGGTCTTCCTGCTGCTGACAAAGGAAAACCCGCACATCTTGAACATTTTAATCTGGCAGAATTTAGCTGCTCGTACTCAAAGTTTCTCGGCATCCCTGAAGACTGGATATTGGTTTCATTAGCCAATTTGAAAATGAATGAAATGAAGCAGATATTTCCATTAGACTGGTATGAGTTTGTTTTGGGTCAGCTAGATTTCCATCACTTGAACGAAAAGCCGTCTACTCTACTTGGTGAAGTAATCAAGGAAAAATCGTTAAGAGATCTGTATATTCGAGGGTTGACGTCCATCTATTTTGCTTTCTTTGGCATGGAAAACACAACGCCTACTTCTGCTTGGTTATTTAGAACATATTTAGGGGGCATCCCTTGGTCTGTTTCTTTGGACTGGCTAACTGGGAAACCAGAGTTATTTCAACTTGCACTGAAAGCATTCAGGTATATTTTCTTGTATAAAATTACAGCAATTACCATTCTTAATGACTTTACTACTGGAAAGGCTAGCAACATGATGTTAAGCTATATTTGTTTGTGTGTATAATATAGAAAGAAGTAGACTAGAATATGGACATTAGTTCGCAATGTAAAAAAAATAATTCTTGTCGCTCATTCTTTTACTTAGCACTGTATTTCATTTATCTAGTACTGGAGTGGCCAATGCTAGTCTTCAAGGGCCACCAACTGCAGCAGGGATACCTTAAAACCTGACCTGTCGGTAGCCCTTGAACTAGAGTTGATCACCCCTGATCCAGTACAATCTTATTACATATGTATAAGTAGTGTAATATTTTCACCAACGTGATGTAATTCATTTTGTGACTAAGCCTGCACATGGTGAAGGAACAGGAACCCAAGTTGGTTGGTGCTTCTACTTAGCAGGGACTTTGTATTATAAATTTGTTGTAGAAACTGGTCCAACGTACTGTACATTACTTTCGGTTTACAAAAGCGTGACGTGTGGGTAGTCCTTTACGACTGTCCAACAGAACATCTGTTCATGGACTTTTTATCACGTAAAACATTGTGCCTCAAGTTTTAACAGTAATTGGAACATGTATTTCACAAGGCACATTTGTATTCGATAGGTATACATTTAAGCTGATGGTTGATAAAGCAAGTTTGGGCCCATTGGAAGATTTCAAAGAGCTTCTCAACTATCTAGAAGAGTATGATAATGACTGGTATATCGGGCTGGTATCAGATGCTGACTGGCAACAAGCAGTTTTGCAAGAGAAACCATACCTGTTTTCCCTAGGTCATGATCCAAACATGGTAAGAAATCTAACCGCTGCTATTGAAACACTTACGTCTAAATAGTGTATTGTTCAACAGCCAGAAGGGTAAAACGAAGTCTCCTTTCCAGAATTCTTTTTTTTATGTTTTTGTTTCCTTGTGTATTTGGGAGCATGTTTCCAATTTTGAAAAGGTAAGTATTTTAAAAAGTAGCACATTTTAACTGATGTATCTGTTCCCAGGGAAAGCAGCGGGATGTCCCTTGCGTGGGGTAAAAGAAGCAGGCTGGGGGGTGATTGGTGGACATGCAGCTGCACTCATGAGCTCCTTGCATACGCTTGTACATTACACAGGGGAGAGTTTGTCCCTTTTATGTTTACCCACCATTACCTTACTGCAGGGGTGTTCAACTGCAGTCCTCAAGCCCCCCTAAACAGGTCAGGTTTTCAGGATATCCCAGCTTCAGCACAGGTGGTCATTTGAAGACTGAGCCATCTGTGCTGAAGCCGGGATATCCTGAAAACCTGACCGGTTGGGGGGAGGAAGAGGAATTGAGGACTTGAGTTCAGCACCCCTGCCTTAGGCCAGGTACCCAGTGGCTGCTGTGGCGCGCCACACAGCACAGCCCTCTATGCAGCAGGCTCCAGTGGCCGTGTGTGTGTGGGCGCGCAAAGCGCTGTGACGCGTACGCTGGCAGGGAAGATAAGAATGTTGTCTTCCCGTGCCGCGGTCACGTGCTGGGCGGGCAGCCAATGGAAAGGCAGATATGCCCCGTCATGGCCACAACCCCCACTCGCTCTCTACAGACCGCACAACGCTGCTTTAACTGTGCACGCGCAGCCAGGACGCCAGGCGCGCGTGCAGCAGTGAACTCTGGGGCCTTAGCTTTACTGTGTCTTGAGAAACAGATAAAAACAGACACTTAGACAAGCTGCAGAACTAACTCGTTGAGAATATGGTTATTGCATTGGATAAGCCCAATAAAATGTTTAGAGCCGCAGTGTCTAATTTGCTTACCAGCAGAGTAACTTGGCACGCTTAGAAAATACGTTACTAAATGATAAACTGTAGGGCAAAGTTTGTGTACAGAAGTATGACCGGATTTATATCACTTGTTTCGAAACCTCATGGCAAACTGTCACAATGTCACAATGACAGATGCTCTGTACTCATTTGGAAAGCAGCAATCCTTCCTGCCTGTGTATTTATCGAATTGGAACCGGGGGTCCGCCGCACCTGCACCTCGCTATGTATTCTTTGCTCTCTGGGGACCCCTAGGTTCTTGAGATTCTTGTCAGTGTTTTTCTCCTCTTTAAATGAACTCAAATGGGCGCCAAATTTCGTGAGTCAATAGGAAACTGTCCCCACGTCACCAGGGAGATGTTGCGCCTTCCTATTGGAAAACCGTTTAAATGCCCAGAAAGTAACACCACCAACTGAGGCGATAAGTAAAAATAGCGCGGTTTGACGGGAGGAATATATATATATATATATATATATATATATATTATTATATCGAAGCAATATCCTACATGTGCTTTTTTTTTATCAGTTCTGTAGTATTGGATAATATTTACTACCTTCTTTTATTTTAAAATGCCAGTCCTAATGCCATTTTTAATGAGTTTTAATATACTGAGCACCCTTTGACTTTTACAGCAGGCTTTAGCCCCCCCCAGCAGTGTAAGATATTTGTAATGGTTTCCTGTTTGTGATAAGTTGTTGCCAATGTTCCCAGCAGTTTGAGCTGCAAACTGTAACTTTAGATAATGTTACCTTAGCAGCTACAATGTATTCTTATATTACTGAGTCACACTGACTAAAGGATTGAGTTGAAACTGAAAGGCGGCCATTTAGTGAGCCCTGGGAAGCTGGATCTTTGCTGATCGATCATGGGAGAACAAATCGATCGGCAGCTTAGATAATTAGTTTTCAATAGTAGGTAATCAAAGTCTGCATATAGTAAAACATTTTATTTTTAAAGATACATGGACTCTCGCTGGACCAATTTGCTTTATATTTGTTCCACTGACAAAATGAACAGGTCAACAATGAATTTATGGCAACATTCGATACATTTACTTCCTTTCTACGTGCAATCCACCTTTTTTCTATACACAAATCCGTTTACCACTGGAAGTACCAGTTTTTGACAATCAGGAGAACATCTTCCCAAGCGTCCCACCCCCTGGTTTATATTGGAGAGTAGGTGGAACAAAGTTTTTACCCCTTTTGAAATAGCAGAAACATGTATCTGTTGTAATCTGATAAAAAGGTAGATACTGTATACACCTGCCCTTCTCTAACTCGGTACAGAAATCACATACTCGTTGCTTTGAAGGTATTCGAGCCGCTGATAAATATGTTTATATTTGATATAAACGCTGATAAGAATGTTAAGTACAGCACGTTGGTGATAAGCCAAAGATAATAACGATGTTTATTTCTCTTGCTCAGGGAGTTTACACCGGAAGAGTCCTCACCCTTCAGGAGCAATTGGTGCAGGTTGGGAAGTTGAATGCTGAAGCGGTGCGAGGTCAGTGGGCAAATCTGTCGTGGGAGCTGTTGTACGCCACAAATGATGATGAAGAACGCTACAGCATACAAGCGCATCCGGTGCTTATACGCAATTTAACAGTGCAAGCAGCAGACCCACCCCTTGGATATCCAATTTATTCCTCCACCTCTCTACATGTGCCTTTCTATTAATCCCTGCATACATCTAGGTACCGTGTTTCTGCATGTCCAGTGGAACATGATCTCTTCACTTCCACAATAATACAGGGGTGCTCACGACCCCCCCAATAGGTCAGGTTTTCAGGATAACCCTGCTTCAGCACAGACTGAGCCAGTTGATTGAGCCACCTGTGCTGAAGCAGGGATATCCTGAAAACCTGACCTGTTGGGAGCTCTTGAGGACTGGAGTTGAGCACCCCTGCAATAATTGATGCTGCTGTTGGACTTGGTGTCCAGGCATGTTCCTTTGGCTTGCCTGTTTGTTATTTTATAATGACGTGCATGTACATATTCCTTCACATTACCTCTAGACAAGTGCATTCAGTGGCATTTATCTCCAAATACTACAGCGATCCGACAGGTGACTTACATCAAACAAGTCATTGCTTCCCATGTACTGTATATACTGTTACAAATATGTGAAGAACCACAACAATGTTTGAACAAAATGTGTATAATGTATAACATTTTTATAAAATATAAATTGATTGTAGTAAATATCAGAGTCTGTGTTTTTGCCACGTGGGTTGTTTACATAAAATTTGAGTTGGTCGTTTTCCAATGTACTTGGCCACAGTGTGGGGTTTATTATTTCTTAGCTGGGTAGTATATATTTTGGTAAAAAATGCACATAAATAAAAATGCATCGTGTATACATACGCAGACAGAGGTTCCGATTTTTTTGAATGATGATCTTTGGCTTTACTGGACTGACAGAAGGTAAGAGGTCCACACTGAGAATGTGGTATGAAAAGGAGCAGGAGGAATGGATGGTGGATTCTGATTTTTCAGCTAGCAAAATGATACTGTGATGTGTGATATTTCAAGGCATAGCTCAGCTGAGATGAGCCTGCTGTATAGCAAGGCAGACAAAGCCAGGGCGGGAGTTACTACTCCCCCACACAACTAATACAGACATAGCCTTCCAAATATAACCAGTACCTCCTCTCTAAACAGCACACGCTGTGACCTGAAGTCATTGAAAGGTTCTGCTGCTTCTTATCTGGAGTACAAAGAAATGGAGGGTGTCTCATATTGGCAATGAGGCAAGAAAAAGCATATAGAGTGACCCTTCAAGGAAAGGGGGAAAAAAAAAAAAAAGTACACTTTGATGGGCACCAGGAATGTTTCTATAAATACCTTAGTTGTCCTGCTGCAATGTGTCTAAATAAGTTCCCCTGGAAAGATCAGGTGGAATCTGGCTACCTTTATTGTAATGAGATTTCTAGTGCTGCAGAAGCACAGGAGCACGAGGCCGAAGTACCCCACTCTGCTGACACATATTTGCAATGCGAACATTCCAGGCTGTGAAAGCTTTATTGACCAACACAAGTAGTATAAAAATGAGACATCTGTCCATCCAACCAAGGAACTTCTGCTTTGAATTTGGGTTTATTTTACATTAGCTGATATACCCGGCGTTGCCCGGGATGTAAATCCGTAATAGGTAGTATTATTTATAAATAGGGTAAGAATAGGTTGAGTATTTGGTGGAAAGGTTGAATAATAATATTGAAAAGAAACATGGAAGAAAATGTAATACGATGTTGTTTAAAAATGGTTTATTGTAAACACACCACACAGTACAGTGTATATTTTGGTGACATAAGTGATGTAAAAATGTGAGGTGTGTGTCCCGCTATGGTGTGAGCGGGTGCGAGGAGTCGGTGGGTGTTCAGTACGGGTGGCGGGTGGGTAGCGAGTGCTGGCTGTGGGTGGGGGTCCCGCTAGGGTGTGCGGTGGGGGGAGTAAGGCAGGGGCTGGGGTAAGGCAGGGGCGTGGGGGGGGGGGGGAGGCAGGGGTGTGGGGGGGGGGGGAAGGCAGGGGCGTGGGGGGGGGAAGGCAGGGGTGGGAAGGGCAGGGGCGTGGAGGGGGAAGGCAGGGGGCGGGGTGGTAAGGTGGGGGTGTCACTGGTGTGTGTCAGTCCCTGTGTGTGTGTGTGTGTGTGTGGAGGGGGGTCAAAAACAGAGCTGGGGGGGGGGGGGGGGGGTCAAAACAGAGCTGGGGGGGGGGTAAAAAACAGAGCTGGGGGGTAAAAAACAGAGCTGGGGGGTAAAAAGAAGGCTGGGGGTAAAAAAGGGAGCTGGGGGTAAACAAGGGAGTGGGGGGGGGTAAAAAAGGGAGCTGGGGGGAAACGAGCTGGGGGGGTAAAAAACGGAGCTGGGGGGGTAAAAAACATCTGGGGGGGGTAAAAACAGCTGGGGGGGGGTTAGGCGGGGGGGGGGGGTAAAAAAAACACGGGCTGGGGTGGTTATAACAAACACACGGAGCGGGGGGTAATTAAAAAACTGCTCTGGGGGGGGGGGTAAAAAACAGAGCTCTGGGGGGGTGGTAAAAAACAGAGCTCTGGGGGGGTGTACAAAACAGAACTCTGGGGGTACAAACGATCTTGGGGGGTACAAACAGAGCTGGGGGGGGGGGGGGGGGTACAAAACAGAGCTGGGGGGGGGTGTCAAACAGAGCTGGGGGGGGGTGTCCAAAACAGAGCTGGGGGGGGGGGCGGTAAAAAAAGGAAGCCCAGTTAGGCCCCCCCCCCAGCAGCAACAGCTGGCGCCACCACCACCAGGGAGCATTTCCTCACCTCAGGCAGCAGCAGCAGTGTTGCCGGGGGTTGGGGACCCCTGGGTTAGAGCGCACCGGCCAATGAGAGCGGCGGACCGACGGACCAATCAAATGGTCTCCAAGATTTTCAAATTTATATATATAGATTTGATCAATCCCTGCACACTTACACACACCGATGAGTACGGATTAGCCTCTGGCTTCCAAGTGGTTGGACCCAAAGAAAGTCTGACCTTGTTGAAAATTGGTGGTAGTCAAAAGTTTCTTGTGTATATCACATTTTATCATTGAAGAAGTTTGGTGAGGCCTAATTCTAATCATTCCATTACCTAAGGAAGTTAGCGATTCACTCGAAACAGTGGAATAAAGAGATGCAAAGACTGCTGTTCCTGCTCAGTGATGTGGGCGTGCGTGTCATCAAAAAATGGTTTCGTTAGGTATTCAGTATTTGTTTGTACTTCAAAATGCATGTCCTTAATTACGAGGTCTTTTTAGTAAAATATGAAGAGTCTGCATCCTGCAATAAAGATATTAAAATGTTTCTGAATTAGAAAAGATCTGTAAGAAATGACATCTTCAGTTTAGCAAAGAATAAAATGTGGGACAGATTCCAGCGTAATCCCCGGCTGAATGCCATGTGTTTTGTTTCATTAATAACTACATTTTACTTAACTCTATTTAAAAAGAACTTCATGTCTGTTCTGCCACTAAGTGATTGAATGTTGTTGATTAGGTTAATTTGAGTGGAGTGTATACAAATACTACAGATATACAGGCGGTCCTCGGTTATCCGCCGGAATCCGTCCCGCAAACCGCCGACTGATTGCGAACCATCGCATCCCTGTTAATCCACGGCGGATAATCCGTTCCGACGTTGGATAATGCATTATCTGGCGACGGATTACGGACAGTCGTATAGTGAGGACCACCTGTTTGTGTCTGTTTTAACTCCACCCCGGTTACTTTTCCTAACTGAATGATGTCTTTTGAAACTGAACGGTGTTTAGACACAGTAAATAGTACATACCACTCCACTCTTGAAATTCTGTATCCTTCTTTGGCCAAGATTTTCTGTTAACCACCAGGCCCATGAAGGAGCATATTGCCACAGGTAACATATTAGTAAGAATGGATGATGCGAGATCCAGGTTTCTTTAAGATTGTTTGCAGTGGAAATCAAAATAAGACGAGCGCAACGTCCAGTTGACATCTTAAAAGACTGATCCGCTCTTATTGTTTGTATCTAAAATAAAATAGTGAACAATTATTACAAAAGGTGGTTGAAAATGAATGGTGTGGTTTTGAGTAGGGTGTTTGCTCTTTCCCCCCATCTAGGTATGAAGCAGGGGGTCTCTGGAGCAAAACCGTTCATTTCCGTTCTGGCCAGTGGCCTAGCTATAGCCCAGGGGACCACGCTCTTGGGGGCCTGATATCCTCTCCCCCCCACCCCCTCTGTAGAGACAGGCCCGGTAAGGCCCCAGCTAGGCCCTGAGCCACCCCAGCGGAATGTTGCAGGGAAGGCCCTAGATAGGGAATCTTCCCCTTTAGTAATATGGTAGTACTGTTGCGCTGGTGACCGGACGGCTACGCGGCGCACTGCGGCCTGGGACCAGGCCATAGTACCCAGAGACATTGTGTGTGAGACACTGTGGCTGGAGCTCGCACTGAGAGGGTGATCTGGACGCTTAGTATCGTGGGGATTTGTGTCGGGGGCCCTGCTACGTGGGACCCGCTCCAACCCATCGCGCCAAGCAGCACCTGGGTACTGGAGTACCCAGGCAGCCCAACGTGCACCTACATCCACAGGGGGTATGCAGCGGGCCCCCGGTGTTAAAAGATAAGCCGGTAGAAGAATCAGCACTTGTTAGAGGCAGAGAAGGAAGGCAGGGGAGGAGCGCGCCCCGCTGTCTGACCCGGAAGTCTTTCTTCTGGTGTCTGCTGCTAGAGCGCGCTCCTCGCCTCGCGCCGTCCTGCTCTGCCTCAAGTGCTGATTCTTTTACCGGCTTATCCTTTAACACTGGAGGCCCTCCGCCGCCGCATACCATCCTCCCGCGTCTCTCTCAATTACTACAGGTAGGCATGGAGGGGTGGCGGCGGGGAGGAGATCTGATGATGATGATGATGATGATGATGGGGAGATCTAATAACGGTGAAGGGGAGGAGAGCGGAGTAGGGATGTTGAGAGAGGATCAGAGAGAGGATGGGGGTAAGGAGAAAAAAATTGCAGTCAGTATCATATTACTATTTAAATAAATTAAAAGTGTATGGTGAATTTTACACAACTTTGGAGGAAAAAAAGCTATTGAATCTCATTGTGGGTGCAGAGAGGTTCCCACACTCTACTTTACCCATCTGATGGTGCTCGTCTCCAATCAGGAAGCGGACAAGCAGGGTTGCCAATTAACCGACCAGAGCCCAGGGACAGAGTCCTGTTAGAGTATCCGTGGTCGGTAAGCAGGCAAAGGGTCAGGGCAGGCGGCAGTGGTGCAGAATCCAAGCGACAGGCGGAATGCAGCGAGGTCGGGGTCAGCAACAGGAATTCGAAATGAACAGGGATGCCAGAGGGATAGGCAAGCCAGAGGGATAGGCAAGCCACAGGGATAGGCAAGCCACAGGGATAGGCAAGCCACAGGGATAGGCAAGCCACACGGAAGGCTAAGAAACTAGAGTCCAGGGTGGCCAGGAACACAACAAAAAAGTATACAATGCTCAGGCCGAGGGCTGGAAGTCACTGGCTGATATTTAAGCCCTTGAACAGATATAGCAGGCATGTAAGGGCCGGTTCCAGCCAAAGCCTGGACTGGTCCCCTTACAACCCAGTGGGGTTTTTCCCATTAGGCCCGGGCCTAGGGCGGCAAAAATGTCCGCCCCCATATACATTTTCCTCACTCTCTGGCCTATCGGGCCTGATGGGAAGGCGCTTACACATGGCGGCCGCCTCCTTGCTACCACCCTCCTCCATTCCAATCCCAGCGTCAAATGACGTCATGTTACCGTGGAAACGTGACGCCGTGCGTTGGTGACGTCCGTGGCCTCATTTAACGCAGGGATTTGAATGGAGAAGGGCGGCAGCAAGCAGTTATTTCTAACGATACCAGTCACTGTCGCAAGCGCAGAACGTGCATTTTCCAAACGAAAAAACTTATTAAGAGTTATTTGAGAAGTACCACGGGATGAAGTGGATCGAGTTTACTCTCTATTGAGAATGAGGCCGCGTGTCTTCTGAGAACGCGTGTCTTCTGAGAAACGATAGGGATCCCATCATTAACGTGTTTGCTGAGCGAAAAGTACGGAAACTTCTGACTTCAAAATAAATGGCGACTATATGAGTAATCTATATTTTATATTTATACGTGTGCGGTATATTTAATTTTGAATCTACATAATACATTGATTCTTAATGGGGCCCTGAAAAATATCTTTGCCCGGGGGGCCTGCTCATGCCTAGCCATGCCACAGGTTCTGGGGACCCCCAGACTCCCGGGATACACGCCTCTGATGGCGATTCCCGTAGCATCCCCGCCTGGGTGAAGAATACAGATGTTTATATGTCCCGATATACGGAAGTCATTGTAAGCTTCCGGCGTGTGAGGGAGCAGCCTCGTGGGACAGGTCCTCTCTCTCTCTCTCCTCCTCTCTCTTCCCACTCCCCCCCCCCCTACCCCCAGGACTGGGCCAACCCCTGCAGTAGCGGCCCTCCCAAGCCTTATCCAGCCGGCTGCAGCACCGATCCACCCCCTGCAGGCTGCAGCATCCCCCCCCTACCTACCTGGGGCGCTCGTGAGGTGTGAAATGGGGGGGTGGGGGAGGCCATGCTTAAAATGTTTGTCCCGGGCCCCACGATTTCTGTTGGCGGCCCTGCCAACAGGTCAGGTTTTCAGGATATCCCTGTTTCAGCACAGGTGGCTCAATCAGTGGTTCCGTCAACTGATTGAGTCACTTGTGCTGAAGCAGGGATATCCTGAAAACCTGACCTGTTGGTGGC
Source organism: Ascaphus truei (assembly GCA_036426205.1). Classification (NCBI taxonomy): domain Eukaryota; kingdom Metazoa; phylum Chordata; class Amphibia; order Anura; family Ascaphidae; genus Ascaphus; species Ascaphus truei. The sequence continues at coordinate 39,908,646 of CM071575.1, read as the reverse complement.
CCTTGAGGACTGGTTACTCCTGAGGTAGTTAAATATTTGGAACATCTTTGATCAAAACATTCCTTACTGTAGTCTAACAAAACACTTCACGATCAGTGGTTTACTTGTGATAACCAGTAGTGTCTGCAGGTATCGTGTAAAGATCTGGTTAGGAATATTTTACCTTGTCCACTTCTTCAGTAAATGCATTGTCCAATACGTTGGACTGCACTGGTCCAGGGCATATGTTGCTAATAGTTATATCTGGAAATGCACCAAGTTCAGTCCTCAGACTATTGAAAAATCCCTACAAGACAATAGATTACATGTTTACATCATTTAAAAGGTAGCAATGTCTTTTACACACACAAATCTTCCCTCCCCCGGGCCAGATTAAGACATTTAGAGGCCCTAAGCACTGAAAAGATTACGGTGGCGCCTATTTGTAATGTAAAATAAATACTAAACCGTAAAATAAAATTTTATTTTTCGAAATGACAAAACTTACATGTACTGTATGCTGAAATTAAAATAGCTTTTTTTTAAATGTCAAAAACTGCTTCATTTTTGATTTACCAATAATTTATACAGAACACAAATATTTGGCATTATTACCATTACTTTTTTTAAAATTACTAATAAAACAGTATAATACTTATACCTGACGCGGCCTGCAGGCTTATAACGCTTTGGCCAAAGGGTTTAACTAAATGACCATTACTCGGGAGAATATTATTATTGAAGCATTTAACTATATACTATTTACTATATATTTTGTCACATTGGATGTAGCATTGGGCCTCTCTGTCTTTTGCTGTATACATTTGGCCACGCTCAGTAGCACGCCTTTTGACATATATATACAGTATATATGATGTGTTGGGTCCTGGGGTTAGAGCTTGCTGGGATTCTGTGTTTGATAATACTTACATTTGCTTTGAAAATAATTGCAGTATTGAAAATTCGACCACAGTTTTGTACATACGAAATACTGAATTTTAAAACAAATCTATGCTGTGTCATAGGGGGTATATAGGGCAGATATTCTCAGGATCAATTAGTATGGCCCATAGAGAAATGCATGTCCCACAGAGGGCAACACAGAGAAGGACCCAGGATGTCAGTGGAGCTGCCTGGCAAGCAGAGCCCCATGTTCAGTAGTGAATACCCCTGCAGAAGTGTCAGTTCCACGACAGGGAAAGTCAGTGTCCAGTGTCTTTTGAGGAAGTGACAGTTCCCTACCAGGGATGGATAGTGACCAGAGAGAGTCTATTACCGGCCAGGATCAGTGAAGATATTAAAGGGGGGTCCTGGCCATCAAGGGCCATGCACTCACTCATGTTACCAGGAGCCATGCTTATGTAGAGTGAGGAGTGTTATTTAAACGCCTATACAGAAGAATAGCATTGCATGTGATGTATGAGGAAATGTATAAGGTACAACAGCCTGTGTTTGTGACTGTATGAAGATGTTCCCATGCAAGGGAACTCATAATAAGAGTCCTTTTGTACCACCCAAAAGCTTCTGGCACGATCACCGCCCAGCCGACCATAACAGCCACTGAAATAAGGGAAATGATTGCCGAGTTGGACATTAGACCACGCATTGATGTAGCCCCCTTAGGCTGCGTCACCGCTGGCGCTGACCGCGCTCATGCTTGAGTGGTGATGTCACCAACTCTCCAAGCATGAGCTCGGGTGTCCTGCGAATTTTGCGAGCACCAAGCTTGGGAGAGCGTACGTGCCTGCGCATGAGCTCGCGCGCGCACACACCGCGTGAGCGGGGACAGGAGAATTCACTTTGCACAAAGTAAACTCGGCAAGCGCCGCCCGCTCAGCGCCAGTGGGGACGCAGCCTTAGGGAGCTGGGCAGAGGGGGTTACACACATTTATAATGGGCTTTTTCTTTTTTTCTTCCAGCCCATTAGGCCACCTAAAATAAGCATTTACTTACACCGTGCCCATGGGTATCACAATAATAAATAAAAAAGAGCTGTCATTTTAGCAGAGATGTAAAAGCGAATAACGTGACAATGGAAAGGATAGAATTACTGCAGTCAGCATAAAAAAAGACAAAGGAATTCTGCATTAAAAAAAATGTTTTTCTTCTTCACCGCCTTAGATTTTAGACAGTAGTATTTTGGGAATTGTTTTTTTTTTTTTACTTTTAAAGCATCAGTTCAAGCTGCTGTTTAAAAAAAAAAAAAAATCTAAATAAATAATTCCCCTTTAATATGTGCATCAATACAATCCACACAATAATAAGTAATTAGCTAAGTTGCATATGGAGCCGTTCTCCTGCGATCGATCGGCGAAGGTTGTTCACTAAATGGCAGTCACTGCAGCAGAAGAGGACCAAAGATGCAAAGTTCTGTGGGGAAGCTCATGTGACCAGGCAGTCACTAGATACAATTGGTGCACTGCTAGAGAGAGGGCAAGGCACAGAGCCTGTTTCAGAAGAGTAAGGGAATAGGACTTTGTAAATGGTTGCTATAGAAACAAAAGGCTTGTTACATTATAATACATAACAAAAATGTCATTCAGAGTTGTTTGAAAAAAAAAATGCTACAAGTTTTTTCTTAATGTACAGAACTAATTTTATTTAAAACAAACGAGCAAGATATTGCTTGGTCTGCAGCTATAAAATGTTAAATTATCAGAAGTCAAGATGCAAATTACACACAGCGATAAATAACCGGTGTCCTACCTGGAGTGCATGTTTGCTAGCGGAATACCCAGATGACAGGGGAACTCCCATTAAGCCAGCGAAGCTGTTTATAGTAACAATCTTGCCTTTCTTTCTTTCTATCATGTGCTGCAGCACGTACTTCGTTACGGAAATGGTCCCCAAGTAATTGAGCTCAATTAAGGCTCGATAAACATCCAAGCTTGTATCCACAAACAGCGAGCGCTGGGAGCGCCCGCTGTTATTCACCAAGACATCAATCTGGGAAAGAAAGCGCGCGGTGAATATCACATGATGTCAATATTTCGGATTACTGATTTCTATTTTAATGAGTAAAAATAAATGCGTTTGCTAACGGTTAACGCCAGAATCCCCCACTCGCAAGGTGGGACTTAGACCTTCTGAGGCCCTAATCCAGGGGTCTCAAACTCAGTCCCCAAGGGCCACAAACAAGACAGTTTTTATGGGTATCCCTGCTTCAGCACAGGTGGCTCAAATGTGGCCGCTTCGGAGAACAGGGAATCCTGCCCTGAGACTTGTAGTGTGTAACTTGACCTAAATAAGTCCTAAGGATCAAAATAATGCATTAAAGCTGCAGTTCAGTCTTTTTTTATTTATTTATTTTTTTACTTCAATAGTTTCATGTGTGCAATCTCTAATTACCTAAAGAACTGTATAGCTGCAGGTCAATTCGTTCTCCATGTATTGATAGGCGAAATTTGGTGACATAATTAGAGCTGGCATGTTTATATTCTGCCTCTGTCACTCAGTGGAAGCTCATGAATATTCATGAGCACTCCTGCACTGACATGTGCTAGAGGGAGGGCAGGGCTGACAAAGGGGTGTGCCAGGGCTTGTGACAGGACATGAAGGGGCAGTGCCTTAGCAAATGGCTGTTAAAATAGAATACAAGAAAATTGGTCTTTCAAAGTTGTTTTTTTAAAAACAGAAAATGCTAAAAGTATTTTTTCTTACTACAGAACTGATTTATTAAAAAAAAAACCACACATGCAGGATATTGCCTGAACTGCGCTTTAATGCCTTAGAAATATACCAGACGTGTTGTAAATGAGTTTTTATTGCATTTGGAGCAGGGGAGCCTGGTTCAAATCCCCGTGTCGGCTCCTTGTGACCTTGGGCAAGTCACTTTATCTCCCTGTGCCTCGGGCACCAAACCCCACGCTCTTCCCCTCAACAATAAAGCTGATTGCCGGGGGAGAGTACGAGGCCTCAGTAACTCTCTTACCTTTTCTGGCGGCATCTCCTCCTGCACGGTCCCCCATCATAGCACCGCGACGTCAAGTGGTGTCACGTAGCCATGGCAACGGGACGCCCTGTGGTGCTGCGTTGCCATGACAACGGGACGCCGAAGGTAAGAGGGCCTCGCACCGGACCCCGCGAACATCCCAGCCAGTCACGTCTACGGGCCTACAAAAAATTCTATATACAGCGCTGCGTACACAAGCAGCGCTATACAAAAGAGGGTGGGGGGGGGGTTGGCACTATATACTGGAATCTATAGCTAGACTGTTGTTGTGAGACAATGTAGCTCAAATTAACACTTACTTTACCGAAATGCTGCAGCACTTGGTCTGTTGCCGCTTTGTGTGTGCTTATCTCAGTCAGATCCAGGGGAACAACCAGGACATCTTTCTCTTCCAAACCACTAGTTTCTGAAGAGCAGCAAAAAAACAGAATACAGGCATACCCCACATTAACGTACGCAATGGGACCGGAGCATGTATGTAAAGCGAAAATGTACTTAAAGTGAAGCACTACCTTTTTCCCACTTATTGATGCATGTACAGTACTGCAAACGTCATATACGTGCAGAACTGATGTAAATAACGCATGTGTAACAGGCTCTATAGTCTCCCCGCTTGCGCACACCTTCGGTGCAGGTAGGGAGCCGGTATTGCTGTTCAGGACGTGCTGACAGGCGCATGCGTGAGCTGCCGTTTGCCTATTGAGCGAGATGTACTTACTCGCGAGTGTACTTAAAGTGAGTGTCCTTAAACCGGGGTATGCCTGTACAGTACAGCAGGGGTCCTCAATTCCAGTCCTCAAGACCCCCTCCTCTCCCAAGAGGTCAGGTTTTAAAGATATCCCAGCTTCAGCGCAGGGATATCCTGAAAACCTGACCTGTTGGAGGGTCTTGAGGACTGTAACATATGTGCGTCTGTAAATGCAATAAATTTACATTTTAACCCATTTCGCTACCTGACAGCGAAGGGTTAAAAAAAAAACGCATAGGTCCCTCAATAGGGATTTACTCTGTACCTGAAATCCGGCTGGAAAAGTAGGTTTCAATGAACATTCTGCTTTTAGGTCAATATAAAGTTTCAGTTTATACTTTGTGTAAATAAAAGTACAATTAAATAATGGGAAGTTAAACTAATATTGACTAGGAAGCCAAAAACACACAATGTGTGTGCACAACCATTAATGGTAAAAAAAACAACCAACCATTGGCTCAGATCCACAAAAGGATTTACACTTCAGCACACCACGGGAGTAAAGATGTGCTACAGTTTAGCACCGTTTTGTGGACATGGGCCTGACTTTGTAGCTCACACCGCACGTTCACAAAGGATGAAAATAGTTTTGCTGCTAAAAAAAAACAAAAAAAAAAAACAACAAAGGTTTGAAATCAATTGATAAAACACTTCTGTCCAGAAATAACCAAATCACAAGAATCTTTCCCACAAATTCAAATGACCCTAAAGTTTGTCCAAAAATAGGATTGTCATTTAAAACAAAAAAGTAATTTTCTAAATACAGGCAGTCCTCGGTTATCCACCGGAATCCGTTCTGGAAGTGGCGTTGGATAGTGACACCGGTGTAAAGTGAGTCCCATGTTAATCAGTGGCGGTGAGCGTTGGATAACGCATTCAGGCGTCAAAAAACGGCCCATAGGGTGGCATTGTAAAGCGTTGGACATGCCATGCGTTGTAACGTGAAACGTTGGATAACGAGGACTACCTGTACCTGCACAATTAGAAAGGAACGTGAATAGAATTCACTCACCAAGACATTTTTGTTTTACCCTGCGCAATTCATTTTCTCTTCTCGCTGACAGCACAAGTGAGGCCCCCAACCGGGCTAATTGATATGCCAACTCTTCTCCGATGCCACTCGAGGCGCCCGTCACCCAAACGACATTACCGGCCAGCTTGCTTTCTGCAACGGAAATATGCCATGCGGAATATAGAATAAACGACAATAATGTCCGTCCTACATTCATGCATTTTATTTACAGCTTAAAACTGAACGACAGTCAATGACGTCTCCATAAAGAACCCCCAACAGGTTACCATGCCCCCACAACAAAATGTGCAACATGATAACATCTAGAGTGTAAGCTCCTGGGGCCAGGGACCGCATTCCTATTGTCTCGACATATATGTACCCTTTTTTTGTCAGTTATTTTCCTCCCTCCCGCGTTGCGCTGCGCTAAGGAATATGTTGGTGCCATACAAATAAAAGATCATAGATACCTGGAGTGTGCCCTAACAGTTCTGCCCAGAGTAAGGTGAGGTCAGCATCTGCTTTAATAAACCTGATGAGCTGTATAAGCCAGTACAGCAGCCAGCACACTATCAGTAGCATTAGGAGAGAGAGCAAATCCATGGTGGATCCAGCAGCGAGCACAGGATACTCAGACAAGGGGTGGGCAGACAAGGGGTGGGCAGACAAGGGGTGGGCTTCCTGCCCTCTGTGTCAGTGACTTGCTGAACTGCCCCCTGTGTCAGTGACTTGCTGAACTGCCCTTGTATTGACTGAGTTTCCAAACCCACAGGTTTTGATGCTGGATGCTTTGCACGTGACCTTGGTCTGTTTCCGGTATGTAGAAGGTCCCGCCCAGGAAGCTCAGGCTCTCCGTCCTCCAGCCTGTGTGACTCATCAGATCTCTTGTGTAACTGTGTCTCCAGCTCCAGGATGCAGGGCTCCCAGCCAGAGCTGTGCAGGGAGGGGCGGTGTTTGTTGAAATGCTGCACATATGTGTGCTGACATGTTCTTTGTCATATATTCTCTTTGTATATGCAAAGCATTTGGCTAATACCTGTTTGTAACTCATGTATATTCCTTAGGTGGATGCCAATGCATGGTATCGACTTATATCTGCCTTTGCATTTCATTTTGTGCAGCAAATAAAATAATATCACGTGTGAGCACATTCAGACAGGTCTGCAACGCTGCCTTTCCCCATTATCTCTTGGCATGCAATGCTTTCACTGCAGCCAGGGATTCTGGGAAATGACGTGCAAATGAGCGCACTGTGGCACCTTTTGATTTTGCAAAGACATGAAGACATGGCCAGCATTATAATTAGGAATTCCGGACTGCTGTGTTTATTGTCAAATCCGTTGGGGGGTTTCTTTTTTTCCCCCCCGTTTTAATTTTATTAAAAAAATCCGTGTTCACAACGGAGAGGGAATAAAACGACACATTTGAATCGAGTATATCAATCACTCTATTTTTAGTTTCCATTCTCCGTGTGTGTCTCTTACCGATGGCTAAAAGTGGTGGATCTCAATAGGGCGTGACGCTTAATTTCCGGTTAAAACCAATAAAAAACGTAAATGCAAGATTAGTGGTGTTTTTCATTTAAAACCCAAATCTCTATAATATAAATGTAACAGATCTCCACAGCTCTCTTAAAATATTAAATATTGCTTTTACATTTTAAATATCCTTATAAATAAATACAAAATACCACTTTTGGTTACATGTCTCACTGATTGAGCCAACTGCGCTGAAGCAGGGATTGCCTGAAAACCTAACCTGTTGGTAGCTCTGGAGGACTGGAGTTGAGAACAGGAAGTTAATGAATGCCTAAATGTGTGAGCACATTTTGTTTGTCGCACAGAAAAGGCAGCGTAATACAGTTCTCAATGCTCCTCTGTGCGACGCTTGCAGGCTGCTGCAGCTGTGACTACTTTAATTGGATTAAAAGATTATTTTCATCAACTGCAAGAGTATTTTCAATAAAGCACACAAATGTTACCGAGTTTAATCTGTCAAGAAGAAATATACAAACGTTGCAAGGGGTTGCCTCCCTTCTTAAAATGTTTTCACACACGTCTGCACACTTTCCGGTACAAACATGTCTCATATGGAGAGATCGTATGACCTGCCCGGAATGTGCCGTGTGTATTATACCTCGGATAAAGCTCATGCTGATTTTATTTTTATTTTTTTGTAATATATCCTTGCAAAACTAATCTGCACCATTCCAACTCTAGCTTCTGAAAACATAAGTGACCAGTTTGTTTGTTTCCTAATCAGTTTTGTCTGTGAGTAGGTTACTGGCTCTGCACTTTAACCCAGGCTGTGCTGAAAAGCTGTGTAATGCGGCAGACATAAGTTTATAGGGGTCCATGTTAAAATGGGTGAGAAGTAAAGAGTGACACCCTGTGCTCATTTGCATGTCGTTACCCAGAATCCCTGGCTGCAGTGGAAGCACTGTTTGTTAAGCCAGCGGTGTGCAAACTGGGGGGCACGGGTGTTACAGAGAGTGTTACATTTATTAAAATAAATGCCGGGGATCGCGTGAGGCCTCTGTAACTGGTTTACTTACCTTGGTTCCAACGACGCGTCTCCATGGCAACCGGCATGAAATGATGCCGCGGGGTCATGTGACGTCACGTTGCTATGGGGCTGTGCAGGGGGGTTGGGGGGCGCGAGCCGGAGGGGAGAGGAGAAAGGGGGGCGCATGAAGATAAGTTTGCGCACCCCTGTGCTAAGCGATAATCGGGACAGCCAGGATTGCAGACCTGTCTGAGACTTGCAAATGCGCCACAAGTGGGATTTTTATTTACTGTATACTGTAGGGTTTTTGTCACTTTTTTTTTTTTACCCGCCATAACTTTTTTCCTGTTTGCTTTCCTAATAAATGTGCAGGACGTATTAATGTTACTTTTTACACTGTAATGCGATGATTATCCACAGTTAAATGTTTGTTTGTCCATGATATCTTTTTAAAATTACCATTATTATTGTTATGGAACCAAAGATGTCCTGGCCATCCCTGTGTTCTGTTTACTACCCGCTGAAAATCAGGTCAATTAGGGTGTTCACTTCTTTTAGAGATGTCACAGTAACATTGAGGAAGTCACTTTATCACATATCTTGCATCACATAACAATGTAAAAAATATCTGTGCTGAAGCAGGGATATCCTGAAAAACTGACCTGTTGGTAGCCCTTGAGGACTGGAGTTGGCCGACCCTACCCTACACTAGATGTTTTTGCTGGACTCGTAATTCTGACCTGATTAAACCTTCCAGAAATCTGCACGGGTGTCTTTGAACTTGAAAGACCTATTTCTCTTCCCAGAGTTATGTAACCTATTTCCTTTGTGCGCTGGACAGTGAGAATGCGATTGGAATAAGCTCTCCGAGCTTGGGTGTCTACATGTCCGCTGAAATAAAGTATTTGCATCTTAAAGCTGCAGACCAAGCAATAGTCCATTGATCGCTCAGGTGACAGACGCGCGCGGCTCTGTCGCTCGTTCGTCTGCACTATATCTGAGGCCTAAGGCACAAGAACTTGAAGGTAAGAAATTGAGTAGGGAGTTGTGCGTGTGTGCGTGTGTGCGTGCGTGCGTGTGTGTGCGTGTTTTAAATAAATCAGTTCTGTATTATGAGAAAATACTTGTAGCCTTAAAAAAAAAAAACTGAATGACATTTTTTATGTATTATAATGTAACAAACCTTTTTTTGCATCTATAGCAACCATTTACAAAGTCACACCCCCTTCCTCTTCTGAAACAGGCTCTGACACGCCCCTTTTTGAGCCCTGTCCTCTCTCTAGCAGTGCACCAATTGTATCTAGTGATTGCCTGGTCACACAGCACTTTGCATCTTTGGTCCTCTTCTGCTGCACTGACAGCCATTTAGTGAACCCCCGAACCGAATCTTCGCCGGTCGATCACAAGAGAACGGAACAATCGGCAACTTAGCTAAATACATATAATTGTGTGGATTGTATTGATGCACATATTAAAAGGGGAGAAAATTAAATAATATTAAAAATAAACAGCAGCTGGGACTGCTGCATTAAAAATACATTTTCTTTGAAGACTATATAACGCTTAAAATCTGTGAAAAAGTAATGTCAAGCACGACCCGACACCCAATGCCTTGATTATTTACCCCCCTCGCCGCTTTTCTTTTTCTGTACCCCACAATTTATTTGAAAATGTAAAAAAAAAAAAAAAAAGATTTTCTTTGTTTTTTTCCCCCTAAAGCTTGAGTCTTTATAAAATGTAGTACGCAGATTAACCCCATATACCAGCATTTTATGTCGTTTGGTCAAGATATGTGCATGAAGAATGCTGGGTAGGAAGAGGAGAATAAAATAAACCAGATATTGTGGATAAGGAGACAATGAAGTGTGTGTGGTGTGGTGGGGGTGTGGTGGGGTGTTGTGTGTGTGTGTGTTTTGTGTGTGTGTGTGTGTGTGTGGTGTGTGTGTGTGTGTGTGGGTGTGTTGTGGTGTGTGTGTGTGTGTGTTTGGTGTGTGTGTGTGTGTGTGTGTGTGTGTGTGTGTGTCAGCATTTATAAATAGTGGCAAGACATGATGAAATCTGTAAGTGATTAGAACTGGTAAGCTCGGGGAAGGACAGGATCAGTGGCGTGTCATTGATATGACACTGATAATGTAGGCCAAAGAGGGAATTTAATTTAGAACAAGACCTGGAATATGAAAGGGAAAAGAAAAAGACCAATTACCAAGCCCCAAGTAGACAGAGGATGCGGATTGGGAAAGGGAATCCTTCCCAGACAAATTAAAAGGACGAAAAAGGTAAGGCGAAAAATGATTAAACAAGAAAACAATTTGAAGAACTATGTGACTGACTGTTACAGCCGGTAAACATATCAAGAAGAATTAGAACAGGAGAGGGGGCGATTTAAAGCTGCACACCAAGCAATATCCTACATGTTTTTTATTTTTAATTATTATTATTAAATAAATCAGGTTTGTACTATGCGAAAATACTTGTAACATTTTTTTAAACAACTCTGAATGACGTTTTGAATGTATTATAATGTAACAAGCATTTTTTGTTTCTATAGCAACAATTTACAAAATCACATCCCCTTCCTCTTCTGAAACAGGCTCTGGCATACCCCTTTTAGAGCCCTGCCCTCTCTCTAGCAGTGCTCCAATTGTATCTAGTGACAGCCTGGTCACACTTTGCATCTTTGGTCCTCTCCTGCTGCACTGACAGCCATTTAGTGAATCCCCGAACTAAATCTTCACTGATTGATTGGCAACTTAGCTAATTACTTATTGTGTGTCTTGAATTGATGCACATATTAAATGGACATATTTTTTATTTTTTTTAAACGGTAGCTTGAACTACTGCTTTAGTGGACAGAGGCCCTTATTAAATATGTAAATACGACATGTTCTGGTCATCAGTAGGACTGCTTCACGGCATATGGGACAGATGTTGAAGATGGAAACAATAAGACAGCAAATCATAGTTTTGGATGGAGTCATGGAATTCTGGGTGATATTAGTAATACAGTGTACAGTACATTCAATATTTAGATCATTTTTTTTGCCAAATGGTGAGGGGTGTGTGAACACTGACCTCTAGCAGTTAAAGGTTAGTTTGTGATTCCCTTCAATTCGCCCCTTGTCTTTATGTGTAATCAGGTTTGTCCCCTTCAACTGATGGCCAACCCGGAGAAAATGTCAAAACAAAAAATTCCCTTACTTGGCGGCGTGCTGCGGCGGCGTCTCCCGGCATCCTGCTGCAACTCCCCCTCCTACGGTGTTACCATGGCAACGGGGCACTACGTGGCGTCACATTGCAAACGCAACGCAGCCATGTTCAATGCAGTTGAAGGGGGAATTGCAGAAGAATGCCGGAGACGCTGCCGGAGACGCCGCCGCCGCCGCAGCCGGAGATTGACGGGCTAAACCCGTGGCCCAGAGGCAAGTACCCAAAACCCGGAGTCTCCGGGTCAAACCCGGAGAGGTGGCAACCCTGCTTGCAATTGTATAACTGACTCTCTGCATTCTGAGTTGACTACGAGTATGTGAGTCAGTAAAGGCCACTGTTGGTATTAGCACGACTGGTCCAGATTCACAAAAGGGTGCTAAGTTTTAGCACACACTTTGAGATCTGGGCTTGTGTGAATATGCCCTCTGTCTTCCAGGGAAGAGAGATTTGTTGGTAGGTTAGAAAACAGCCGGTCAACGCTAAGTTTTTAGTGACCGGTTTAATGACAGTCTGTTTGAAAGTAGAACACCTTTTTACCATAAAAGAGAATCCCTTGAGTAGTAATGGATGGAAGGAGCAGCGGAGAGAAGGTTATGTCAAGGAGGAGAGGTAGTTCAAGGAGTTTTGTTTCTAATCAGAACACCAATAGAGGTAATAAAAAAAGAAGGATAAAAGGTAAAGATTAGTAGAAAAGAAGATGAAATGATTTGTTGAAATAAAAGGATTTTTGTAGGGTGTGATACCTTTTACCCAACATAGAGTTCTTCATAGATTAAACTACAGTGTACAGAGCTTTTGAAACCTCTTAGGCTGCGTCCATAGATGGACCAGCCGTGCTGAGGCGTGCGGACGCTCCGCGCTGAGCCCCTGCATCCTCAATGAGGATGCCTTGAGAGCTGGCTCACGCGAGCGTCCGCAGGCGTGCTGAGGCGTTGGAGGTTTCAGCCGAGCGCCAAGCTGTTTTTCAGCGCGCTGTCGGCTGAAAACCTCCAATCACTGCATAGCAGCGTCAACGTCACGGCGCCGTGACGTCGGCGCCGTGACATTGATGTCAGTGCGTCGCGGGCGAATGGCCCAGCGACGTCACTGCCCCGCCTCCAACCACCTCCCCCCGGCTCCGTTCGCGCACGCTGGCTCGCCTGCAAGTCTGTGCAATCGCGCTGACTGAAGCAGGCGAGCCTCAGCGTTAGCGCGCCTCCGCTCTCCCCACACGTCTATGGCCCGGGCCTTAGGCCACATCCATAGTATGAGCGACGGCGCAAGCAATGTTGCGCACGCTGAAAACAAAAGGCAACGCGCATGGCCAGAGAGCGCTCGTGCACAAGAGTGACGAGGCCGCCAATGCTTGGCGAGACAATTTTTTTTAATTTTACCGCGCGACGGTCGGGTCACGTGCGTCGTTCTGCCATTGAGGGCGAACCGCTCACGTGACATCACTGGCACGCCTCCGGCATGCCCTCGCGCAATCCTACAGGCCACGAATCGCTTCTAGTACTTGCATGCGTAATGTCATGCGCTCTGTCGCTAGGGTTACCAGGCGGCTTCTCCAAAAATACTGGACACAATGGTGTAAGGTGCGACGCGCCCAAGACACACACACACCCCTCTCACCTCTTTCCGCTCCATGCTGTTTTCTCCTCTCTTTGCCCCCCCCCCCAGGATCCTGACACCACCTCCTGATGGGCTGCATTACCCAGCAGCAGCCAATCAGGATGGAGGAAACTGTCTAGCCCCCTAGAAACAGCCCTGCTCTCTCCCTGCTCTGGGAAATCCCGCAGCCCCCCAAAGCCGATCAGGTCACTATGTCCAGACAGGTAATATCAGAAATACATGTCCAGTATTATCTCTCATTTATTACTGGACAGAGTATCCAAATACAGGACAGTCCGGTTCAATACTGGACACCTGGCAACCCTACCTGTCGCGCACGCGGCGCCTGTACTCAATCCGAGGCTTTAGGGATAGAAATAAACTCTGAACAGAATCTTCCAGTAGAGTGGTGAGAGGAGTATAAATTAGTGGAGCTACGCATGCGTCAGAGGTGTGCGCATAGCGGAGTTGTGAAGCTGTATCAGGCTGTTATACTCACTCACACAGACCCGCCAACAGCTTTCCTGAGGCTCACGGCTGAAGTTTTGACCTGACCAAGTTGTAAAGCAGGTGGGAGGGGGGGGGCTGTCAGCCTGTCAATCGTGGGGTGAAGGCTGCTTGTTAATGAAAGGTGGAACACTATTCAGCATGGGCCCGGCAGAGAAAGGGGCCCTACCGATCACAGAAGCTGCACCCGGCTTCCGGGATCGGGTCCCCCTCTGCTGCCGGACACCCTTCCCCCTGTCCGTAAACGTTCTCTAAACTGTGAATCAGTGAGGGGATTCAATATTGCTATAATGTCATGAATCCAGTATCTTGAGTGAAGCCATTTTTGTACGTGTCCAGAAGTTGAATATATTTTATTTCCCATGGGATTACTGATTTCCCATCAAAATTAAAATATATGAAACTTCTGGACTCTAAAATCAACACAGAGTTTATCTCCACCTCCATCTCATCACTTTAGGATATATAGGTCTCCTTCCTAACCGCGCTGTCACAATACACTTAAAGAAAAACCCTATGAGGTTTCAAAAGCTCTGGACACTATCATTTCATATCTGAAGGACTCATTAGAGTCCGGGCCGCACGACGGGGGGAGAGCTGGGACAACGGTACTAGGCCCGGCGGCTGCAGGGGACCCAGCCAGACGGTGCTGGAAGTTTGGTCCGTCCAGGGGACAGTCCCAATATCCGGATCCGGCTGCTGGGTCTCGATTGGCTGTCCGGCGCCTCCCCCTCTCATGCAGTGGGCCTCTCTCCCATGATGCGGCCCGCCCTCCTGCGAACGCGCCGGAAGTTGGACCCAACGTCCGCATCCCCCCAGCGCTGCACCAGAGGCCCCCCCAAGGTAAGAGGTGTGTGTGTATTGTGGGGGTGGGGGGTTTCATTATATGTATTGGGGGAGGAGGGTTATTGAGTGTATTGGGGGAGGGGCAAAGGTGGAGGTGAGGTGGGGTTGTAAGAGGATAGAGGATGGAGGTGTAAGAGAAGGGACTGAGATAATGAGAGGTGGGGTTGTTAGAGTTGGGGGGGGTGAGTGATAGACAGAGGGGGGTTCTCGCTAGGCCACCAACACTGGGGGAGGCGGGGGGGGGGGGGGGGAGGGACGCGGCGGGGGGGGGGGGGCGGGGGGGGGGGGGGGGGGGGAAACGCTAGTCCTGGGGAGGATGTCTCCGGCGCTGAATGTAGGTGTCACAACTTACAATAAATCTGCTCTTCTCCAGAATAGGACGACTAGATCTTTGTATGGAGGAAAATATCTCTGTGCAGCTCAACCCCGTTATAGCGCGATCCGTTACAACGCGAATCCGCTTATAACGCGAGCACGCGTGGCTCCCAATTTTCGTATTTATGAATACTTTACAACACGATTATTGGTGTCTTACATACTTTATTGTACAATGCATACAACTGTACATTATTTCTAACGTGATCCGCTAATAGCGCGATGTGATTCTTTGGACCCCAAGCACAGCGTTATAAGGGGGTTGAGCTGTATTTGTCTATTTGCTTATATAATTTGCTTATCTCACCACTTTAATTGTGATTCGTCACTAGATCCAGTGTGCATGTATTTATTGCAATGCTAGAATAGCACAAATGCATCGTTACATAGTGATATGCAAATTATACGTATGTACTTTGATCCTTATATTCAGCCACGGCAGCATTATACTACAATTCACCGCTGACCTTTAAACAGGATCAAATGTATTTGAAACAATCCGAGTCTGCGTGCTCTGATATTTCTCATGGTAACGCTATGATGGGGATTATATGAGTCATGATTGTACCAGTCTGTATCCATATCAGTCTGCATCCAACGCATTAATCTTCTGTCATTTCAGCTTTAACGGGATAAAAAAAAGAAAGCTTCTCTGGATGTGTATGTTTCTTGCTTAATTGAGCATTTCCAGAAGTTTGTGCAATTGGGATGTGATGTCATAGGGTTATTAATGCTTTCAAAATGGCGCTTTCTAATTGTGGTTATTTAATCTTAGGCTGGGATCATACTGTGTGGGATTGTGCGTGCGTGCGTGCACACCAAGCACAAATTGCAGGATCCCTTCGAGGCCGCTCCTAGTGCGCGCGCGACTACGTTATGAAAAGACAAAAAATGTGTATTTTTCAAGCGGTGGCCGCGTCATGAGAGCGGTTCAGCCAATCGCCGCGAACCAACTCCGTGATGTCATAGCCACACCCCCACCACGCCCCCTCATCGCCGCCAGCACTATGAGCATGGATCGCTTGTGCTGCAGTCGTTCGGCACGGTAGGAGCTCGCACTCTCGCAAAGCAAGCGGAGTGTATGAGCTCTGCCTTACTGGTTAAAGCAGTAATTACCCCAGGAGGGAAAACAGGAGGTTCCCGGAGCTGAACAGTGTTATTGTCAGCTCCGGGGACCGCCGGTTCCTGGGATACATACTGGTAAAGGTAGAACTGGTTCTTCCTAGTATTTCATACTGCCACTTTGTTTCCCAAAGAGCAGGGATGGCCAACTCCAGTCCTCAAGGGTCACTGTTCTGACTCATGCACACTGTGGCTAGTGAGTAGAGGCAGACAGCTCAATCCCTATTCCAAACAAGGGGAGGCTTCAATTCTTCTGAAATGTTTATTGGGGACACAAACAGAAATAAAAATGGAAAAAGTACTGAGGAAATACACACTAGGGGAAGGGAACAAGTAATGGTAATACATATGGATAAGTAAATTACAAAGCTTCTCACAGGGGAGCAGTGGGAGACCTGTGCAGCAGTGAGGCATCCTGAGAAAGAGACAGGACATGACCCAGACAGAGATGAAATAGGTAGGACTGCACCAAATGGCAAGGGGGGAGGAGCAGCCCAACTCAAAGAGAAGAGAAGGGGGGTTTCCAAGGCAACAGTGGAGAAAACAGGAAGTGTTGGAACAGGAGACAGGACAGCCACTAACAGGTCAAGTTTTCAGGATATCCCTGCTTAAGCGCAGGTGGTGCAGTCGAAGACTGTGCTGAAGCAGGGATATCCTGAAAACCTGACCTGATGGTGGCCCTTGAGAACTGGAGTTGGCCGCCCCCGCCTAGAGGAAACTGCAACGCGATACTTTTACTGGCAAGTATATAGGGAACCAAGGGGTCCCCGGAACTGAGAATAGTTCTTTTCTGCTCCAGACACACCCTGGTTGCAATCTTGGCGCGAGAAAAAAAAAGAAAAAGGGAGTGTTGAAAGGAACACAAACAAGGGGAACGGCTGCTTTTAGATTTTGGAACAAATTACTTTATTTGAAGCTGTTCACAAAAATATATTCAGAGACTTTCAAAACCAGACCCAATAATGTTCTGGACAATGCCACACTACAGTACCTGTACAGTAGGTTCAGCTCAGTAAAATCGACTTACAACTCTACAAATTTAGTTTTGATTTGTCTTGTAAGCTGTAAAGCAAAAGCAGCGACAGCCTCAAACTGACGCGTTCCAAAGGCTTTCAAATATAACAGGGGTGCGCAAACTGGGGGGCGCAATCTCCCTTGGGGTCCAGCGGTTGAGGCCCCATGGTCTTCCCCAAGGCATTTAAATTAAATGCCGGGGGACCACGCGAGGCCTCTGTAACTCACCGTGATTCAGCTGGCTTCGGGCGACGTGTTGCCATGTCAATGTGGCGTCAAATGACGTCGCTGGGTCTCGTCATTTGACACCGGCACACAGGTAAGGGGGGGCGCGAACACTGGTGGAGAGGGGGATAGAGAATTCTAGAGAATAGAATGCAGTGACACTCAAAAACTCAGTGACAAAAGTCAAATAGGCATGTAAAGTATTTTTAACGATTCAGACATAATGCCCCTTCTTCAGGTTCATGTGCCCGTGTTCCACCTGAAGAAGGCATGTCCCCCAAAATGTTGTGCATTATATCTGCATCATTAAAAAGACTTTACATGTCTATTTGACTTTAGTCACAGAGTTTGTGAGTGCCACTGGATACTGTTCTCTATTAAAGTCTATTTCTGCTGGGTTTCTGGGTTTCCTGCTAGAGCACCAACCGCCATTTTGAAAGGCGTGGAGTACGATCGCCATCTTTGGATCCTTGGGAATTTATCCAGAGGATAAAGGGCCGTCTTTGAGACGGTCACATTGATTCTGTATCATCCTTGTTCCAGGATTATTGTCATATGCCGTTTCATGCAGCAGACAAAAGCTTTATGGAGTCCACATAATAAAGTGAACAGAAAGCTACAAAGTGACATGCCCACACTACTAGCTCATTTGCATGTCACTACCCAGAATCCTTCTCTACAGCTTAACCACTGTTTAACATGAGAACGACGTGAAGGAAGCAAACACACTCATGAGAATCCTAGCTTATATGCACACACAGAAATAGTTTTTACGTTTCGGAAGTCACCTCTTCGGTTAACTTTTGGGTTTGTACGCTAATAATACACTAGAACAGTTACTATATTCTTATTCAATATAGATTTGTTTTTCTAAGGCAATAGTGCAGAATTATAGTCATTTCTTTTATTTCTTTACAGGGACAATCAATGTAGCACAGGAGTGGCCAACTCCAGTCCTCAAGAGCCATCAACAGGTCAGGTTTTCAGGATATCCCTGCGTCCGCGCAGGTGGCTTAGACTTTGACTGAGCCACTAATTTAGCCACCTGTGATGAAGCAGGGATATCCTGAAAAACCTAACCAGTTGGTGGTCCTTGAGGACTGGACTGAGCCACCTGTGCTGAAGCAGGGATATCCTGAAAACCTGACCTGTCGGTGGCCCCAGAGGACTGGCATTGGCCACTGCTGATGCAGTATCTTTCTTGTCCATTCACCAACTTTCCCTGTTGATTGACCATTAAAAGCCGCAGTGTGACCAGAACAAATGACATTGCGAGGACTTTTAACCTAGAAATATTTGGACAACATGAAAGTATGTGAAAGACCTTTTGAAGTGCATTAAATACAGTGAATACTTTGTCTGCAGACATCTTCACTAATTATTAGAAACGCAAGAGAACCTCACAGCCCTCTCAGAAGTTCTCCGTGTGACAGGAACCAGAAGCAATGAGTCCATGCCAAGCATCAAGCTTGCCATAATATTCAGTGACTCTGATTTATATTATGGGTGTATATAAATCAGATGTGCTTATTTTACAAGACGACGAGTGCCCAAAACCTTACCTGATGTGTACTGGCAGCGCGTATTAGTATAAATCTGCACAAATACTGCTGCTTAGTAACAAAATAACAGATTGTGGAGTATTAGCTATACTTTAAATATTGCTGCAGAAAAAAAGAAGACCCTTTTTTTTGTACAAACTGGGCAAGTGACCAGGAGGAAATGAATCTGAGCTCTGCCCTAATTTCCTGAATGGCGACCTACGTGTATTTGAGATAATGTAATATAGTATTAGAAGAACAAAACACAGAATACAGTACTAGTAATTCCTTTTAGATAACATTGCCAGTGCACATAATACAGGTCTCATAAAGCTCTATATCAACGAATTTAAAGTTTAAGTGGTACTAAAGCATGTAAGTAGGTACATAACCAGAGTTTCCAGGATTAAATGTAACATCTACCGCTAGTCCCAAACCTGTGTCAGAATGCAGCGCCTTAAAGCAGCGAAACGTCCCAAATACTTTTTTTTTAATGTACTGATCATCCTTTGGTTGCTACAGCAACCCTTTAGAAGGTCAGATCCACTTCCTCTTTTGAAACAGGCTCTGACACGCACCTTTTTGAGCGCTGCCCTTTGGTAACAAAGTATCACAAACAGTTCTGTTGCTGTGTTCCAAACAGCAGACTATTACTCTGAAAGCTGTAACAATAATTGTATGTATTGTATGTCTTTATTTATATAGCGCCATTAATGTACATAGCATGGTAATCAAATAAATAACAGATAATATCAATAACAGATCATGGGAATAAGTGCTTTAGACATTAAGGAAGAGGAGTCCCTGCCCCGAGGAGCTTACAGTCTAATTGGTAGGTAGGGAGAACGTACAGAGACAGTAGGAGGGAGTTCTGGTAAGTGCATCTGCAGGGGGCCAAGCTTTATGTATCATGTGTTCAGAATATCCACAGTGCTATTCATATGCTCCTTTAAGCAAGCAAGCAAGCGTGTCTTAAGTTGGATCTTAAAGGTGGATAGAGAGGGTGCTAGTCGGGTACTGAGGGGAAGGGCATTCCAGAGGTGTGGGGCAGTCAGTGAAAAAGGTTTAAGGCGGGAGAGGGCTTTAGATACAAAGGGGGTAGAAAGAAGACATCCTTGAGAAGAACGCAAGAGTCTGGATGGTGCATAACGAGAAATTAGGGCTGAGATGTAAGGAGGGGCAGAAGAGTGTAAAGCTTTAAAAGTGAGGAGAAGAATGGAGTGTGAGATGTGGGATTTGATCGGAAGCCAGGAGAGGGATTTCATGAGGGGAGATGCTGAGACAGATCTCGGAAAGAGTAGAGTGATTCTGGCAGCAGCGTTTAGGATAGATTGTAAGGGAGACAGGTGAGAGGCAGGAAGGCCGGACAGCAGGAGGTTACAGTAATCAAGACGGGAGAGAATGAGGGCCTGAGTCAGAGTTTTAGCAGTCGAATGTGAGAGAGGAGTCGAGTGTGATCCCTAGGCAGCGTGCTTGGGCTACTGGGTGAATGATCGTAGTTCCAACAGTAATGTGGAAGGAGGTAGCAGGGCCAGGTTTGGGAGGAAGTATGAGGAGCTCTGTTTTAGCCATGTTGAGTTTAAGGCGGCGGAGGGCCATCCAGGATGAAATAGCAGAGAGACATTCAGAAACTTTGGTTTGTACAGCAGGTGTAAGGTCAGGTGTTGAAAAGTATATTTGTGTGTCGTCCGCATAGAGGTGATAATTAAACCCAAAAGATGTTATTAGGTCACCTAGAGAGAGTGTATACAGAGAAAAGAGAAGAGGTCCCAGGACATAATGTGTTACACTTAGTGATATAACGTTACGTAAAAACGGCAGCATTTCACAGACTGCAGCACAAAAGCACAAAGTTAGAAGGCGGCCATTTCGTTAGGCACACAATCAGGATCTTTAAAGATTTATAACAGGAGCCCCAAACAATTGCCAGCTTAAGTAAGAATGTAGAATTATACATTGTCACACGTTTTACATATAAAAATATTAAAATAAGGAGAATATAGTATTGCTGCTTGAACCACAAGGATACTTCTCAATTCTTCTGCACAGTTAAAAAAAAAAAAAAAAAAGTATTATTCTATTATTTTAGGGTTCACCCGTAATTTTTTAATTTCTAGTTATCAAAATCATTAATGGACGTTATTTCCCATGAAATTAACGCATACCCACAAAGCTAATTGGGTGCAAAACAACAACCGTTGTAGCTCTCACTAGCACAGGCATAACACCGGGGTTCTCAACTCCAGTCCTCAACACCCCTCAACAGGTCAGGTTGTCAGGATATCCCTGCTTCAGCACAGGTGGCTCAATCTTCAACTGGGCCACTGCTTGAGCCACCTCTGCTGAAGCAGGAATATCCTTAAAAAGAATGAGCTACTGATTGAGGCACCAGTGCTGAAGCAGGGATATCCTTAAACAGACTGAACCACTGAGTGAGGCACCTGTGCTGAAGCAGGGATATCTTTAAAACCTGACCTATTGGGGCAGGGGCGCAATAAGAAAATCTGATTGCGGGGTGCAGTCGCGGCATCGTGACGTGGCGACGTGTTGGCATGGCAATGCGTCGCCATGTGATGACGCATCGCCATGACGCCGCAATGCAGATGAAGGAGGGCTGCTCCCTTACAGAGGTCCTGCTCTCTCCCAATGAGTTTCATTGCTGTGGGGAGGAGTGCGGGGCATCTGTACGCGCACTAGCAATTCTTGTGGGGTGCACCCTTGCACCCCCCATGGTTGCACTGCTGTGTTGGAAACTGAGTCTTGAGGACTGGCGTTGAGAACACCTGGTTTAATACAATGTTGCGTTTACACAACCGTGCGTTGGTTTAAAATAACATTGCATTAAACGTGCCATACCTACAGGTGGCATTCATCCAATCCAGACCAGGAAATACAGGTTTTTCTGTAGGTTTGGGGATGTATACAAGTCACTTGGTACTTTACAAAAAAAAGAGGTTGCTCTCTCCCTCCCTTGTGGACGGGCGTTGTTAGGGGGAACGCCTCTTTAGCATATACAGCTCAACCCCCTTATAACGCTGTGCTTGGGGTCCAAAGAATCACATCGCGCTATAAGCGGATCGCGTTACAAATAATGTACAAGTGTATTCATTGTACAATAAAGTATTTAAGACACCAATAATCGTGTTGTAAAGTATTCATCAGTACGAAAATTGGGAGCCGCGCGTGCATCGCGTTATAAGCGGATTCGCGTGGTAACGACGTTGAGCTGTAATTTGCACTAACGTCCGTTATTGTAAACGCAATGCCCCATCCTGGCGAAAACAGGACTGAAGCAAGGAAATGGAAGCAGGCACACGGTCTTTCTGAGGGTGCAGTTTATTGTGCCACCAAAAGGTCCAACGTTTCGGCAGTGACTGCCTTTATCAAGGAGGACATAACCTAATGATATTGACCTTGAAACATACACAAAGCAGCAGAGTTTTGTTTTTTTCTATTATTATACGCAGCCTTTGATTACCTTTAATAAAACGAATTGCCTAAGATGCCAATCGATCCATTCTCCTGTGATCGATCAATGAATAATCCTCCTCTCTGGGTTCACGTAATGGCTGACAGCCAGTGGAATGCCTCAAATACACTGTAACCTTATATTATTAAGGTAGCATTGTCTCAGCCACAGTCTCAGGCTGGGAACACTGCAACACTTGTGATCATTTGTGATCATTTGTTACCAAAGACCTTGCACTGCTGGGGATGTTTGCTAAAAACCTGCTATAGCAACCACAGGACGCTCAGTTAAAACTCATTAAAAATGGCAATAAGTTGATTTTTTTTTTAAATGCAGTAAGTATTATTTAATACCACAGAACTGCTTTATTAAAAAAAACAAATGTAGCATATTAATGTTCCATTGCTTTAGGTATAACAAGACATGAACATAGGGTAACTTCATGTAAAAAAGCAGCAGGGACTCTGTGCAAAGTACACTGCACTGAACCATGCTTCGTGCAGCTCTTTCTGAGAGGATCCCAGGCAGAGACGGCCTTAGGTTTTGAGGGGCCCAAAGCGGCATGCTGCCAGCGGGGCCCCCCCCTCTGAGAAAAAAAGTGGGCTTACCTAGACGAGCAGCCCTCCTCTGTCAGCGTCATGACGTCACTGCGTCATGTGACGCCACATTTTCATGGCAAAGCGCGTCATGTGATGTCATGTTGCAATGTCAACACGACGCTGCAGACGTCGGCCCGCTGCGGGTAAGATAAGAGAGCACACACACCACCCAGACACCCCCACCTCTCTGCCTATCCGGTGGTCCCGCGCTCCCTACTCTTTCTCCTCCTGTCAGCGCTGGGATCCAACTTCTGGCCGGAGGTGGGAGCTAGAGAAGGGGGGGCCCCACGATTCCTCCTCCAATCAGGTGAAAGTTGGATCTGGCGCCGAAAGGAGGGAGTTCTGGGCCTCCGAAGGCACGGGACCCTTGCAATAAGGCCGGCCCTGGCTCAAGCCTCACCGCATGGTTTCTAAGTATACACCAAGACATCCCAAAAGAAAGAAAAAAACACGAGTGCACCGAAGTTGGTTAAAAATATATGTTTTGAACAATTAAACAAGCATAATATCCTCACTTACAATTAGGTAAGTATAGAGCAAGATGGGTAGTGAAGTTCGAATGGCGGTGTTCCACTGGAGCGCTTGCAAGACACCGCCTGCACGCCACATCAGCATAAACCAGAAATCACAGTGTCTGCAAGTTACCCCAATGCGTTTTACACTCATACCTTCAATGATAAATCACTCAATGGTGCTGTGTGGATATGGGCCTTGGAAGCGTCACCCAAAACCAACGCCTGTGGATTTTTCTATATTTGTGCTTTGTCATCAGGGAATGGGCTGTGAGCCGCGGGCGGATTTGAACATCTGCCGCCCCATGGCACTTAGCTGTGGCGGCCGCCCCGGCCTCCTTCTGAACCGCGACGTCACCGACGTAACGTTGCACGGCGTCACACTGCCACGGTAACGCGACCTCATGACGTCATTTGATGCTGCCACGTCGCGTTGCCATGGCAATGAGACGCCGTGTGACGTCACGTTGGTGACGTGCTGCGGTTCAGAAAGAAAAAGAGGGCAGCAGGTAAGGGGGCGGCCGCAAGAGCCAAGTGACTTCCCATCAGGCCTGATAGGCCTGGGGGCGCGGCAAAAGTATATGGGGCCGGACATTTTTGCCGCCCCCACATTTTGTCGCCCTAGGCCCGGCCTAACGCCCTAATTGGAAATCCACCAATAGCTGTGAGGCTTCTACAAGCACCGGGTTTATTATGGAAGAGTACATCTCAGTTAAAATGACACACACTAGGGTAACTTTTAAGTGCACTTACAGACATAGTTATCTTGGTCCAATTGCTGAATTAGTGAAATGGGGGGCTTTAGAGCAGTGGTGACCAACTCCAGCCCTCAAGGGCCACCAATAGGCCAGGATTAGGGAGATCCCTGCTTCAGCACAGGAGGCTCAATCAGTGACTCAGTCGAAGAAAGTGGTGTGATTTAAGAATGTTCTACATCAGGGCGTGGTCAACTCCAGGCCTTAAGGGCCACCAACCGGTCAGGTTTTAAGATATCCCTGCTTCAGCACATTGAGCCACCTGTGCTGAAACAGGAATATCCTTTTAACCATACCTGTTGGTGGCCCTTGATACGCCTATATGATATATTATCTTTAGCTGTGCATGCAATGTCTTGTATATAATGTATAACCCTGTTCACTTATGTTACTGTATTTGTAACCATGTATTTGTCATCATAACTCAATATTTTACCCGTCTCATTCTGAAGGTTGTAGCAATCCTAAAGCAACAGTCCCGCCAGCTTGGTATTTTTTTTTTTTTTTAACTTACCCGAACCGTGGGGACCCCCAGAGTTGATCAGTTGTCCCCGACCTCTGGGAAATCCCTTGGTTCCCAGACAAAAATATCGGCCAATAGAAAGTTGCATCGGAAGGTGACGTTTCGGCTTTTTCTTTGTGACCCTGTGGTCATATTTGCATTTTGTATGTCGAAACCGGCACACACAAAAAAAAGACACCATTCCCCTGCATTCAATTATTGAATTACCGTTAATTCACAATGCCCTTTGGTGGCAAAGAATGTTATGTTTTTCTGTTTATACTTGTACTGTATATCCTGTGACGGTCCCGTTTTTTTCAGAACACAGTATTTATAAGTATACACTTATATATAAATATATAAACATAGCCAGCCACCACTGAGACCAAAAATGTCGAAACAACTGTCTGTGAGTAGGGTTACAGGCTTTGCACTTCTTTAACCTAGGCTGTGCTGAAAAGCTGGGTAATGCGGCAGGCATACGCTTATTTATAGGGATCCATGTTAAAATGGATAAGAAGTAAAGAGTGACACCCTCTACTCATTTGCATGTCATTACCCAGAATCCCTGTGGAAGCATTGTTTGCTAGACCAGCTAAGCCAGGGGTATGCAAACTGGGGGAGATTTGTCTGGGGGGGCGCAGGCGGTTGCAGAGGTCCTGTGCTCCTCCCCAAGTTATTTAAATTAAATGCCGGAGATCGCGTGAGGCCTCTGCAACAGTAACACTTTCCGAGAGATTCAGGCGCGTCTCCATGGCAACGCGGCGTCATTTGACTCCACGGGGTCATGTGACGTGACGTTGCCGGTGTCAATGGACGCCGCGGGTCACGTGACCCTGGAGCGCCATTTGATGCAGCTGGCAGGAAGCAGAGGGGCGTGCAAGACGGGGAGGCCAGGCAGGGGGGCGCAGCTTCAAAAGTTTGCGCTCCCCTGTGCTAAGCGATAATGGTGAAAGACAGGATTGTAGACCTGTCTGTCTGAGACATGCCAATGCGCCACAAGTGCTATTTTATCTTAGCTGGCGGTGGCTCATTGGAAAATCTCATAGGGTAAAATGAATGGAGTTGTGACTTTCTATGAAACGGAAGTAGCATACTGCGCATGTGCAGAATGTGAGGATTCGCCATTCCGGCGGTTCTGTCCCCTTAACCGTCACCTGTCCGTCAGGATCTAGAGGCACTCAGAGAGGGCATTTCAGCGGTGGTTCGCATGTGCGGCGCACGAGCAGTGCGCGGACTCTGTCCGTCTCCGTGGGTCCCGTCCCCAGGATGCGTTCCCGTTCCATTACCAATGACGCGCGACGCATGCGCGGTGCACACTCTCCCCGGCGTCCTGTGGTCTCCGCCTCTCGACTCGGGGTGTCTTAACATATCACACAGGATATATATATATTTTAATATAATATATTAACTGTCATATTAAAAAAAAAAAAATATATACTTTATATCGTTATGTAATGTTTTATGCTACAAAATGTTTTGTAGGTCTTAATCTAAAGATGGTAGGTGAACTTAAGTCACGCAAATGAGGCTAGTGTTAGAAACAAAGCCAAAATTAGGCAATTCCAAGGCGTATATTACACAGCATGCTTTTGGGGTGGAAAGACTTGTTCAAAATGTTGGATGCAGCATAGCATATGTATTGTACTAATTATTCACAATTTCCCTCTTCTCAATTGCTCATTATTTACTACTTTCATGCACTACACTGGTTTCCTTTTCATTCTACAAATGTGTGTATTATAATTTGTTTGCCAGCCTTAACCATATTAAGTTGTTAGACAACCTTGTATTTACCACGTTTATTTGTCTTTGACTTTCTAGTGTAATTTTACATTTTTATTTAAACGGTCTTGGTCATTATCCCAAAGTAAAAAAAAAAACACAAAAGCAGAAATTGTACACAATAAATTTAACACTGTTCCATTCACTTAGATTTAGATTCACCGGATAGATTGGGGGCGGTGAACGCACTGGGACCACAGCCTTAGATTGTAAGATCCCCAGGGCAGGGATTTCCTTTGCTATTATCTGACTTTGTTGCCCTTACTGTGTGATAATTCTGTACTGGTTTGTCTCTTGTAAAGTGCCGAGTACACAGTGGGTTCTATATACATAAACAGTCACCTCACACAGGGAATTAGAGAATATCAAACATGTGCTATGTTTCAGTTTTCCATGTTTTCTGACTAAGCACTTCTTTAACCCTGGCTGTGCTGAAAAAGTGTAATATGGCTGGCATAAGGTTATAGGGGTCCATGTTAAAATGGTCAAGCAGCAAAAATTGATTGAGTGCTCATTTGTATGTCATTGCCCTGAATCCCTGGCTGTAGTCAAAGCACTGTATGCTAAGGCTATGGCCCCAGTATTCACTGCTGCGTGCGCGCCTGGCAGTGTGTGCACGGATGACAGCTGCGGTTCAGCTGCAGGAGATCGCGAAGGGGGGCGTGGCGTCATGTGGCTGGTTTGCCCTCATTGGTTGAACCGCCGCCGTGGCCAGCGTTTCGTCGCCACAAGAAAAGGCAAAATCCTTGTCTTTTAAAAATGTAGTCTCGCATCTCAAGCTCTACATTGCGCATGCAGGCAGCTACTGGGCCCGGCACCATAGAGGAGCGTATCTTGTTCACGCCGTAGCAGCCCAATGCTGTATCCAACGTGACAAGGTATGTAGTTGAGTACCTTGGTGTCGGTGTTCTCTTGAGTGAGGGATGTTTGGTTAACGCGTGTAGCAGTGGCCACTGGGGACCTAGCCTAAGATGATGAGGGGGAAAGACAGGGTTGCTGACCTGTCTGAGAAGTGAATGTGCTCACAAGTAATATTTTTATTTGCTGTACACATTTACAAAGAAATGTAGAAAATTTGTGAGCCTCTTGGTACGTAGAAAGTGATGTCATTGCATTGGTTCATTTTGACCTTGTCTTTACTTAAAGTATCAATATCCAAACGGAAATGCCCTATTTTTATTTGATAAATTCACATAAGCACCTGTAAAATAGATACTTTTAGTGTTGGTTATGTAATGAAGAAAAATAAATGTGATGATAAATCAGAGGTTGCCACCTACCTTATTTTAAAATGTTTTGTTTGTATAGCGCCATCTATCTTCATAGTGCTTCTCAGCAGTAATTGACATGGGAGACTTGGGAGTATATGCTTCAAACATAACAGTAAACATTAGGCAAAGTCCCTGCCCCAAAGAGCTTACAATCGAAGTTTGGTGTATTAGTACTTTTCTTTCCTTAAATTTTTATTTTATTCTTGCTTGTTGGTATATTCATATTTGACTACTTCTAACCTCTAGTGCTAGAGGGGCCAACACTGCATAAGAAAGCAATGGGCTTTTGGCCCCTTTACTACAGAAGGGGCTTAATAAAAGCATCCCGTCTGACTGCTCTCCTGTTGTGGCATATAGTGGGGGAGTTTTGAACCAGGAGACCTAGTGTAGAACTGCAGTAGTAGTGGAGGAGGAAAAACCCCAGAGAATTTTTATTTGAGACGGGATGGCTCCTGGGTAGCTTTCTAGATGTGAGCCAATCAGTTACAGAGACCTCATATGTTACTGCTACTGATGGGCTATCTGGCATGCTACCTCTTTGCAGCCATTTTAGGCTCGCAAGAATACAAAGCTATTGGAGGCAAATATCTGCGGAACCCTTGTGCTAACTGGTACAGGCGTGCAGTCCTGAATTGAGAGGACGCGCGTTCAAAGGATGCATACAAATGTTTTTTTAATTTTTTTTTTAACATCCAGCTTTTCAGAATTGGCTAGTTTTTAATGTATGCAATTTCTTCTTTCGTAGTAGTGAAATGATTGAATGCATAATTTAAAATTTCGAATGAATTGTAAACAAATTACGTTCAACGGTTTCATTTTTCTGTGTGTGTTTTCATTGTATCTTGGAAGCGCAGGGCTTCCCGGGGCACGCGATATGGTTGCCTATTTCAATAGAGGAAATGCTGTGGCTTCCTAAATGGTTGCTATAGGGCAGGGGGTGGCCAACGACGGCATTTGAGATGGCCCATGTGATCCTCCAAGGATCAGCCTTTTTAGGCTCCGGCCCGAATTCGAGCCCAACCTCTGAGGCTGCAGCTCCACTCCGCAGCAGGACCAGAGGGAAGCTGGGGCCCTGATGCAGAGGTTGGGCTGGATTTCCAGGCAGCCCCAATTCCAGCACAGCCTGGCTTGAGAAGCTGATCCCTAGAGGATCCTCTGCCACTCCACATCGGAGGCAAAACTGGGGGAGGTAAAAATTGTGAGTAAAGGGGGGAGGAATTTTGAGTAGAGGAGGAGAAAGAGATTTAAAGGGGGATGAGAGCTAAGATGGGGATGAGAGGGGATTGATGGGACCGCTGACATGTAGGGCCCAGTTAGAAACTAGCCCTGTACCCCGGGAAAGCTGTCTGTGGGCCTTCACTTCTACTGCCCCCTATGGCCAGTGACGGGGGGACAGCGCCCCCCCCCCCCCAGCTTTGTTTTGCCCAGTTATTGACCCTCCTGGGAAAATGGTTGGCCAGCCCTGCTATAGGGCAGAGTGAAGAACAATGCAGTCGGTATTCTCAAATACCACTCAACAGATTTTTTTTTTCTTTTTTTTTTTTTAAACATAGTACTGTATTGTTTAAACAAATATTCTGGCGCCTAAATTTGATTTGTTTGCTCAATGTATTTCCTGGCAGCCTAGCTTATAATTATGAGTTAATAGATATTATCACATGAGCGTATAAGCACATTGTATATTTTTATAACGCTTTAGCGCTATATACACAAGTTCTTTTTCACATTGTTTATGAAATTCTGCTTTAAAGGTTCAGTTCCACAACTGGCCAGGAAAGTTGACAAATAACTGGCTTCCTTACACAAGTCTGACCATGCTAAAAGCAAATATTTGGCTGCTTTTTGTTGCTTTAGGAACTTATTACAAATTGCAATTCTGTTGGGCCTCTGAGTGTCAATAAAGTGGTGGAGGGGGGGGGGGGGGTTGCCCTTGTTTCACCAGAACCTGTCCTTGTAAGAGACAGTAAAAATGAGAGTAGACATGAAATCAAAACCCTCCCAAGCCACCCCCCACAATGTTTACTACCCAACTTTACAGGCAAGAATCAGAGTAACTCCAGGATGTTTCAAATATGAAAAAACTAAACTAGCTTAATTCTATTAAAACGTTTTATATAAGCAGGTAAAAATAAAATTGATGTACTCACAAATTGTGCATTGATAGAGTATTATGAGCTCGCAGGCTCCAGCCGCATGAAAACAAATGGTCTCTCTGCTAAGCCACCTCCATGTGGAGTCAGTCCAGTCCTTGCTTGTGGTGTAGGTACAGGCTGGGCACGGTCCTCTCAGGTTCCATTGAATAAAGCAAATTGCTGTATGTATAGAGAGCGTTGCCTTTGCATCTGCATGCAAAATGCTATCTCCTACTCCTTCGGGAGTAATAGGGGTAAGAGTTGCTGCTTAAAGGGACTTAAAGCCACAAAACATGCAAGATCGTATGTTTTTTTTGTTTTTTTAAAGCTGTAAAAAAAACCTGTAAACTGTAACAATAGTCGGTTACCTTCGTAATATCCAGATGCATTGTAGCTGCTGAGTTACTAACTGAAGTATTGATTGGAACTAAAAGGCCGACATTTAGTTATTCACACAATCAGGATTTGTATAGAACAGAAGCTCCAAATGTTTGCCATCTTAGGTAAGAATATAGAATTATACCTTCCCATGCGTTACATATCTTAAAAAAAAGGGGGGGGGGATTGCTGCTTTATATGTAAAGCCAATGGAAATTAATACAAGTATTAAGGGAGGGGTGGGGGGGGGGGGGGCGTTAGTGTGTGTGTTCTTTGACAATGTTTCCAATATTTCCACCAACATTTAACACATTGGCCCTTGATATTACATATGTCCAGAAGATGGTCAGTATGTTTTCACTTGTTAAATTGTATTGATTGCATAATGGTCAAAATGTTAAGCGTATCCTTTGAATTCTCATTTGTCTTATGCTGTGAGCAATATACATTGAATGAAAATATTGGCTTACATTTCAAAATTTTAAGCAATAGAACTAATTTTCTATTTTACAACAGGAACAGTGTCCGTGAAGGGTTGCAATCCGGGTATCTATTGTTTCAGTTTGCAGCTCAAATTGCTGGAAATATTGACACCACATTATCACAAATGGGAAAGTGTTGCAAATATTTGGCACTGCTGGGGAAGTGTTAAAACCTGCCTCAGAAATCAAGGGATGCTTATATTAAAACTCATAAAAAATGGCGTTACAGTTTAATATAATAAAAATTGTAGTAGGTATTATCTAATACTACAGAACTGATTTATTTTAAACACATATAGGATATTGCATGGATTGGTCCTTTAAGCAGCACAACACTTGGAGGATGTTTTGTTCCCGACTGCTTAAGATTCACATGTTCTTGCATTTTTATATAACTAGCTGATATACCCGGCGTTGCCCGGGATGTAAATCCGTAATAGGTAGTATTGGTTATAAATAGGGGAACAATAGGTTGACTATTTGGTGGAAAGTTTGTATAATGTTGAAAAGAAACATGGAAGAAAATGTAATACGATGTTGTTTAAAAATGGTTTAGGTTGCGTCCATGGAAGGACAGGCAGCGCTCAGCCGTGCGGACGCTCCGCGCTGAGCCCCTGCATCCTCAATGAGGATGAATTGAGAGGGCTCATGCGAGCGTCCGCAGGCGTGCTGAAGCGTTGGATTTTTCAGCCAACAGGCGAAGCTGTTTTCAGTGCGCTTGTCGGCTGAAACATCCATCACAGAACAGCACAGCAGCGTCAACGTCACGGCGCCGTGACGTTGACGTCAGTGCGTCGCGGGCTATTGGCCCAGCGACGTCACTGCTCCGCCTCCCCCCGCTCCCCCCCTCCCCTATCGCGCACGCTGGCTCGTCTGCATGTGCATAGAATCGCACAGGCTTCAGCAGGCGAGCCTCAGCGTCAGCACGGTTCCGCACTGCTCCAACCTCTATGGACGCAGCCTTATTGTAAACGCACCACAGTACAATGTATATTTTGGTGACATAAGTGAGGTGTGTGTCCTGCTAGGGTGTGAGGCGGCGGGTGGGTGTTCAGTACGGGTGGCGGGTGGGTAGTGATGTCCGTGTGTAGGGGTGTGAGTGTGGCGGGTGGGTGTGAGGCAGGAGGCGCCGGGTGGGTGGTGAGTGTGCGGCAGCTGGTCAGTGATGTCGGTGCGTAGGGGCGGGAGGCGGCAGGTGTGTGCTGGGTGGCTGAGGTGGCAGGTGTCTGAGTGCGGGCGGCGGCTGTGGGGCACAGGGGTGGGAGTGCGGGCGGCGAGTGGGTGAAAGGCAGGGGGTGGTGGGTGAAAGGCAGGGGCGGTGTGGTGGTGAAATGCAGGGGTCGGGCGGTGGTGGGTTGCAAAGGGCGGGCAAGTGAAAAGCATGACGAGTGCGGGCGGCGGGTGGGTGGAAAGGCATGGTAGGGGCGGGCGTCCGGTGGGTGAATGCATTGGGTGAAGGGCAGTAATGCGGTGATTTGGGGGGGAAGGCAGTTACGGGGGGGAAAGGCAGGTACGGGGGGGGAAAAGGCAGGGGTTGGGGGAGGAAGGCGGGGGGGGAGGCGCACAGAGCTGGACGAGGCAGGAATGATAGTAAATTAGGATAGGAAGTACCGGGGGTAAGGGCAGCGAGGTATGTAAACTGAGAAGATACAACTGGATCATTATAATTTGGGTGGAACTGTGTCTGGGGGGGCGCGATCGGGTTATGCACTGTCCGGCCCGCGGCGAAACGTGTAGCTGTATGGGGGTAAGGGTCTGCCAGTAAGCTTGGAACGGGTATGATAAAGACCGTAATGGCCCTTGATGAGTCAGTATTAGTCGAATGTGGTAAATGGTTCGGGTGGTGAGTTGGGGAGCTGGACCCATGAGGTTGTGCTTGGGGGCGACGGGGAGTTGCGGATGAGGGGAGAGAAATAGGGGGCTGTTAGCTGGGGGCGGTTCGAATAACCGGCCCTGGACGACGCTTGGGGAGGAACGAGCGAAGCGGGGACGGTCCAAGCTGAGTGGGATGTTGTGAGATATACCGTAGTGGGCGCGGGGGGCCAGGAAAGTCTGTCCTGCCTCATCTTTTCCACCTTTTTCATTCATTGCGTTCTGTCCTCTGTAATCCTTTCTCCCTTCTCTTTCTTCCTCCTCCTCCTGTCCTTGGCCCTTGCTCATCTGCCCTAGATCGTTCCCCTTCGCTCTATCCAACCCTAACTCGTGTCCTGTGCACTCATACGGAGCACCGCGGGAACTTATACCTCAAATTAGGGTGCGAACGGATGGCCTTCTCTCCCGTCCTCATTTCCACCTCTTACGGAACTGGAGTCTACCTCGCGAGCGCTCCCAACACACCATACGAACCCTGGCTGGCGCCTAGTCTCTAATTCCACCCTGCCTAAAGAAACTATCAAATCGCACGGCAGGTGCCAGATCCAATTACCCGGTGTTCAGATGCTCGGAGATTGTCTGGAGGGGGTGAAGTTCCTTACTCGTGCTCTCCTTATGTTCTTTACTCTTTCTAGCCTTACCCTAATCCCCCCTCTGCTTTGCTCCCTTACCGCGCCTGGTCCAACCGCAGCGTTACCCTAATTCTGCCTCACTTCGCCGTTCTTTTTCCCCCCCCTGACTCCGATTACCTCATGGACATGCTTTCACGGGTACAAAAACGCCGCCAAGAGGCCAAACAGAGCTGAACAGAAATGAAAAGCAAAACGTAAGAGACGGGGCTCACCGCACCCTATAGGTATGGATGGGGGCAGACTTTGGCAGGACGATACCTGTGATCCCGCTTCTCTCTCCCCTCACTTCCTTTGGCTTTCTTTTTCCATTAGCCTTTCCCTGGGCCCTAACCTAGCCACCTATGCTTATCTCGGGACCCATCCGCTGAAGGAGGAGGGGTGAAAGGGAGCAAGAAAGGAGGGCGGAGAGGGGGGGTGTCAGTGTGTGTGTCACTGTCTGTCACTGTGTGTGTGTGTGTGTGTTGTGTGTGTTGTGTGTGTGTGGTTTGAGGGGGGTCAAAAACGGAGAGCTGGGGGGGAGGGTCAAAAACGAGCTGGGGGTGAGGGCAAAAACGGAGCTGGGGGTGAGGGGCAAAACGGAGCTGGGGTGGAGGTGGCAAACACGGAGCTGGGGGGTGAGGGGCAAAACGGAGCTGGGGAGGACAAAAACAGCTGGGGGGTAGGCAAAAACGAGCTGGGGGTGAGGGGCAAAAACGGAGCTGGAGCGACATGCCGTTGAGGAGGGCCTAGGTCGCTGGAGGGTGTGATAGTTGAGTGAGAGTGGTTGTTGTTTATTTGTGTGTTGTGTGTTTTTGTGTGTGTGTGTTGTGTGTGGTGTGTGTGTGTTTGTGTGTGTGTGTGGTGTGTGTGTGTGTGTGTGTGTGTGTGGTGTGTCGGTATGTAATCGCAGGGTAGGCTCACAAATCTCAGGGCTCACCAGTATGAGGAAGCTTCTTGGGTGTGAGCAGTCCACACGGGTGAGAGTGTGGGTGTGGAGTGGAACAGTGGCTTAGAGTAGACCGGCCATGAGAGCCGGGGGGGGGGGGGGGGCAAGACAACGGCCATAGAGGCGTGTGGAGGACGTGCGAACAGACGGACCAATCAAATGGTCTCCAGACACTCACACCAAGATTAAAAAAAAAAAAAAAATTATATATATATATATATTTTCGTCACAACCCTTTGAAAAGTCACCCGTGTGTGACGAAACGCGTCAGGGAGCGCCATCACCACGCACGCAAGACATTACGTCATCAGAGCGCAGCTACCAACTGAGTTGAGCGCCGGCTATCGCAGAGAACCCAGGCAGGGCGGTGTTGTTCCTGGTATCGTTGGAAATCGTTTCATACCATCACCAACCCAGACATCCTGCAAACAACGTGTCAATACCATCTTGGGACCGAGGATTTATTCCAGCACCTGTTGCAGTTACCGGATGTGGTGATTATATCACAATATGCTTTTAAAACTGTACCCTTGTGAGTGCATTTTTTATCCCCCCCTCCCCTCCCCTCAAAATTTACGTTTTTACGCTATGGGTGTGGCGCTCTCCTCCTCTCTTTCTTCTGCAGATTCCTTTGCGGTGTGGTTAATCTTTGAGAGCAGCCGGAGACCCCAACACCATTTGCATTTTTATTTTTTATTTTTCAATTTTATTGGACAATCAATTGAGGACTGGTATCACTCTTTTTTATGTTTTTCATTTTTATATATTCATATTATTAATTCCCTTTTCATTGTATATGTAACCCTGTTTATTGCATCTATATTGGGTGTCACATATCACTAATCTGTATTTATTAATGAATATATTTTAGCACACTTTATACTATTGATTCATTTATAATTGATTCACATATACCCACTAAGATAGGCACTTAGTCGTTTCATTTACACACATTAAATAGATTATATTGTTATACACCACACTAATTTACCCCTATAGGCGCTGCTTTTTTGTTTTTTGTTGTATATATATATATTATATATTATATATATATATCTAATTATATATATATATATATATATATATATATATATATATTATATAATATAATATATATCTACATATACCATAATACTGAGTTAAGTATGGTGAGTAAAAAAGTGACAAAAACCTCCACAGAAAGCAAATATGCAATAAGCTGTATGCTCATCTGCATGTCTTAGGCAGGTCTGCAACCCCCGCCTTTCCCCATTATCACCCACATACAGCATTCCACTGCAGCAAGGGATTCTGGGAAATGACATGCAAAGTAGCACACAGTGTCACTTTTTGCCTCAATAACCATTTTAACATGGTTCCCTAGGGGACTACAGATGAGCTAGACACTATATTTGCTATTTGCCTTTCCTGTGGAGGGTTTTTGTGCACTTTTTTTACTCACATAACTTAACCCAGTATTATGGTTTATCCTATCCCATAGCCTCTCTTGCATTCCCAGTAAATCCAACCCCACACTGATGAGACCCATCAAGATCGAAACAGCTGTCTGTGGGTGGTTTTCTGGGTATGCACCTTAACCCTCGAAACAGCTGTCTGTGGGTGGTTTTCTGGGTATGCACCTTAACCCTGGCTGTGCTCAAAGCTGTGATCATGCAGCAAGCTTAAGCCTATAGGGAACCATGTTAAAAATGGTTATTGAGGCAAAAAGTGACACTGTGTGCTCATTTGCATGTCATTTCCCAGAATCCCTTGCTGCAGTGGAAGTGCTGTATGCTGGGTGATAATGGGGGAAGGTGGGGTTGCAGACCTGCCTAAGACATTCAGATGAGCATACAGCTATATTTGCATATTTGCTTTCCTGTGGAGGGTTTTTGTCACTTTTTTTACTCACCATAACTTAACTCAGTATTATGGTTTTTTTAATATATTTATATATTTATATTAGAAATGGCTAACTAGCCTGTTAAGGGGGGGGTTTGTTTGACATATACATCAAGTAAGAGAATTTCATGAGGTTGCATGTGGTGGTGGGGGTTGCTGTTGGTATGGCTCTACATGCAAACCTATAGTACCTTTTTGTAGTTCTTTTCAACCTTCACTTTTAATGTAATTATTCATAAAATCCTACAATCCATTATTAGATTGATATATCAATATATATATCATTTTTTTTCGTTTTTTTAAATCTACTTTAAAAATAGAAACAGACACTTGGCATCTGACTGCATGTTCATAGGTTGCTGAAGCTCCGCTCTAGGCAAACGCATACAAGCATATAGCTATAAATACTCATACTGAAATAAATTGCCCAGAAACATTAGCATGCCACAATCAAAGAGAACCTGCATTGGGAGTTTCCTGACTTCTTTTGTAAGCGGCTGAGTTGCAGAGCTCCACACAAGATGGCGCCTCGCTACAAGGAGGTTCGCAGACAGACCCAGAGGAGGAACCTGCTTCACAGCACTCGACTAAGCAAGATGTAGAAGGCCTACAGAAAGGGAGGTTTGGCCGCGACTAAAACGCCATAAGGACACTTCGCTGCTAGACATATCACCGCAATGTCCGCTCCTGGGCCCGCCGCCGCACGCCCAACCC
Organism: Ascaphus truei; assembly: GCA_036426205.1. Lineage (NCBI taxonomy): Eukaryota > Metazoa > Chordata > Amphibia > Anura > Ascaphidae > Ascaphus > Ascaphus truei. The sequence goes on along the minus strand of CM071575.1, from coordinate 39,872,114 downwards.
AACAAGCCGAGCCAGGTCTGCTCCTCCACAACTGCATGTCCCGTCTGACGCCTTGACAATGGCATGTCCCAACCGCCCGTTCTGTCAACTGTGTGTTTAAATGTCCCGTGCGGAACTACTACACAGGTCGCTCAAATGTCCAATCTTTAAATGTCCTGTAGGACATTTAATGATGGCGCGTTGGAGCAGCCTATCGGGTAGGAGCGGACATCACGGCGAAGTGTCCCGGCGGTGAAACTCCGTTTTGGTTGTGACCGGAAAGCCTCTACACAAGCTTCAAAGTGGCTGTACAGGCCAAAGTACAACAGGTGGTGAAGAATCTGAGGGGGTGGCGAATTTTGAAACGCCAAGGAGTGGACTACGGGCTTCGAAAACAAAATGATGTACGTGGGCGAAATGTGAGGATCACACGTGGAGGAGCTGCAGGCCATGAAAATTAATGAACTAGCCGAGGGTCAAGAGAACTGGTACAATAGGCAGCCATTCCAGTGAGGGGGATACCTGAGACCGTGGATGATCTGGATGGCTACTTAAGCCTGTTCCTGAACATTTGCCTGTGATCTGAATTCCAACTATTTCTGGATAGAGCACACACAACTCTGGGCACCAGAGTGGCCAACCCTGACCGGCCAAGAGATGTCATCAGTTTGCACCACTTTCGGAGCAAGGAAACTATTATGGAGTCAGCCAGGAACCAGTGGAAGGTGAGTTCGAGGGCAGCAAGCAGCAGCTATTCCTGGACTTTTCGCCTATTACCCTACAGCAGTGTTTCGGAACTAGGGTTCCTAGGAACCCTTGGGTTCCCCCGGCATCCCTTATGGGTTCCCTGCAACTTTCTGGTCATTTGAAAATTGTATCAACTACAGAAGAATTTACAATGCATCTGATCCAGAGTTGCTATTGGAGATGATTGGGGGTTCCTCAGAATTTACGTAGGGTTTCTTAACCAAAAAAAGGTTGGCAACTGCCCTACAGAGAAGACGCAGCATTTGGTCTGGGAAAGAGGCCCTGAGGAATGGGGGAGTCTAATACAAATGGTGCTTCTCCTTTCAGGCTTATTGTTCAGAAAGACTACGCAGCACTCGGCAGAGACCTGGCAGACGCGACCCGCTTCCTTATTAGACTTGGTCTTTACCCCGCTGTAGCAGGTTCTCCTGGGGTAGAGGCCCCTGGGGAGACGGGCAAACCGCTATCCACGATGGCGAGTCTATGAAACCACCCAGTTTAGGTGAATTGTGAAGCCTAGGCACAAAGACTGGTAGTCTGCACAGTATTGCTCTCGTATATACAGTATGTCCCTACATTGGTGGGGTGAAGTAACCTCAGAGCACTAAAGGCCAGCACCCACATAATACATTCCCCCTGCTCCCTGTTTATCACACGGGGAAAGAGGCGGGGAGGAGGGTTGCTAAAATCTCAACACAGTCTAGTACTTTATGGTGTGAACTGTTGACACTGTTTACGAGTGATGGGTTTCCCCCCTTCTGCTGTACGGGTCAGCTGGGTGTTACATGTAACCAGGTGCCCAAAGTATAGCTTGCACCTACTTCCTAATGCAATATCTATTAAATCGCTATTTAAAGGTCTTGACGACATAGCAATGGCAAGTCTCACTCCATGCCTGCAGGGTCTGACAAACGCCTATACAACACACTATTGGAAAGGTCTAGGGGGCTGAGGCCCAGTGCCCGAATTCATAGCAACAGATCAGGGTAGCAGCGCGATACGCTATGGCCCCCGGAGCAGATAACACCATGCTGCGCAGTCAGTATGCTGAAGCAGATTTACAGCCACAGTCGTACGATTTCTGGGCAGCTTGGATGCAGGGGTTCAGGTACTATACCTGATATGATGAAGCACTATATTTTGTGGGCTGCTTGAACCGGGAGCGTAGTGCCTCCCGCCATTACTCTACTCCTACATTGGCAATGGACAATTGTACATGTATACAGTGGTCTGTTCTCCCTTACTGTTGCATTTTTCTTACGTTTAGAAGTTTGTTCTGTTGATAATGTATCCCTGTCTTGTATTGGGGCTGTGCGATAGTGACCGTGCACTACACGCTCGCTTGTCCCTATTTTCCCTTGTCACTTTTTATCACAGACGTGGTACAATACTGCTTTGCTCAGGGTTATTTAATTCAGCATTATGGGAAATGTAGTTCTGGAATATGATTGGCTGTGCAGTTACTAGATACAATTGGTGGACTGCTAGGAGAGGGCGGCGCTCAAGAGCCAGAGCCTATCAGAAGGTGAAGGGGCTGTCACTTTGGAAATGCTTCCTACATTAGAAACATAAAAAAATGTCTTTAAAACATTTTTTTTTTAAATATTTTAAATGCTACAAGTATTTTCTCATAGTACAGAACTGATTTATTAAAAAACACACATGTAGGGTAGGGTAAACACATGTAGGGTAGGGTAAACACATGTAGGGTAGAAATAAAAGGCAAATAGAGGGGTGCAACGTTTCGGGGATAAATCCCTTCTGGCCCATTCCCTACGATCTGTGAGACCACAGGTACTTCCCTCTCCCTTTTATCCTAACCTCCAAAAAATGCAAAGATGAAAGGAACAGACGCAGCGACCAGGCTAACTATGGGAGTAAGCACTAGTATACAAAAATGTGTATAGAAAATCGAAGTGGCCCTGGTTGGGACACTAGGGAGTCTAAATTAACAAAGTCTAGCTACCAAATGCAGAGTCCGGGTAACTGACCAGCTTCTAGCCAGGTTCTAACACACTGGTCAGCAAACAGCACACAAAGGAAAGTCAGTGCAAAAGCAATCAATCCGGGCTATACAGTAACCAGCTCACCATTTCATGATACCACGGAATTTCTTGCCTTCCACCACCCTCCCTCTCCCTCCGCTTTGTTCTCCCTCCCCTCATTTCCCCTATCCCTTATCCTCCTTTTGTACCCTTTCCCCATAGATGTCATTTAGCACCTGGAGTAATTATTACCTCCTTCTTACAATTACTCCCACATCTTCCATTTGTATATCCAAATGTGATAATGTTTTCATATTAAATTTCCATTTTTTTTTTTTGCTCATCAGACTATTCTATCATTGCGTGCTGGGAACTACCTTTTTTGTCAGCGTATAGATATGATTGCAATTGAGTAAGGGGTTAATATTAACTCATTGAAAATACCTTCTGGAGGAGAAAGGGGAGTTGGCGAGAGTAGACGTGTGTATTCACCCTGGTTGCATATCAGTCACATGCTCAATTCTGTGCGGTTTGTGACAGATGATACTTGGGGACGGATCGAGGGGATATTGTTCTTTTGAGGGACCATTGCGAAGGTAAAAGTGGTCCAACTTGCGAGCTGTGTATTAAGCCTCGTCACGTGCTCACAGGTGTGCTGTATGTGACACATTGCAAAACCTTAAGGGATATCTTATCCTGGGGGGTGACTTCAACATGGTCATGACAGGGACCTGGTGGAGGGGTGCTCAGACCCCACTTGCCACAGTCTAGGCTTCTGGCACAATTCATGGGATACCTACGTGTGATGGACATTTGGAGGGAGTACCACCCCACAGCGAGAGTACCTTTTTTTTTTTTTTCCTCTAATTCGCACATATCCTCTTCTGAGTGTTTGCAGTGGATGCCATTTTGGTTCCAAAAGTCTCTGCTGCCTATATACACAGTATCACTTGTTCAGACCATGCGAAGGCTAGAGGCAGCTCATAAACAGACCCTCTCGGATCCCATAGTGGCTGAGATCCCAAAGGCAGCCAAGGGCTCGATATGCACAACAACAAAAGAAAATGCATGCAAAATAATGTTCTGCTTGTATCTGACCTCGTTTAGATTACATGCCATAAATGCCTCATGTTCGGCAGACTGCTTCCGAGGCTTACGGCCAAAACGGCTCATTAGCGCACATCTGGTGGTTCTACCCCATAATAGCCCCATTCTGGAGGAAAATATTGTCATCAATTCCCTCTTGAACACCTCATTGAGGCTCGCACCGTGGTCCATTTTACTGGGTAGGCCCATTCCCAATCTCCCCAATTGGGAGGCCAAACTCACTGGCTGCATTCTCACGGCTGACAGATGTTGTGTGACAGCGTGTTGGGAAAGCCCCAAGGCCCCAGACATGAACATGGTGAAGAATAAAATCTGGCATGTCATGACTATGGAGAGAATCACATCCTTTTTATGAGACTACTGTACTCTTATTTGCTCGGATATGCAGCCCGTGGTTGGCGTCGGAGGTTAGGGGGAACTTTAGCATGGAGGCTGCTCTTCTATAGTCTGGCTTCCTCCGCGGTTTAGCTGCCACTCTTTGATCTTTTGCGTTTTTACATTTTCTCCTGCCTTTGCCAATCTGTAACCACATATTGTACCATATCCTAGTCTTCTCCTTGTATTATGTTATTTTGATAATGTCCCCCTCTTTTCTTTCTGTATCCCATAAAAATTGTCCAACAGTTAAAAAAAAAAAAAAATGCACGAGGCAGTGGAAATGCTAGTGACATGCACTTTTGGTGAACAAATGAATGTTTTTACATCTTTAAAAAAAAAAAAAGTGTGCGCCAAGCACACGCGTTATAAGTGAAACTTCTGTGTGTTTTGACACTCAAGTGTTTCATTCCATAAATATCATAAACATGAAAGTACAATTTGATTGATAAAATACAGTAAAGTTTGATTTGTGAAGGTGCGTTCAGCACATACCGTGTGTGCACGTACGTACCAGACAGCTTTCCTGGGGGCCCAGGACAACAGTTTCCACTGTGCTCTCCCCTCCCTCCCCCCCCCATAACAAACCCCAGGGTCGGCGGCCTTTGCGAGACTCCCTGTCTCTCACACCGCCACCACTCCCTCACCTACACACAATAATACTCCCCCTCCACATCACACACACAATACCCCCAGTACCCTGCACCCCACCCTCTGCATCTCGCATCACCCCCCTCTGCATCTCGCATCACCCTCCCCCACCCCTGCCATCACGCATGCGCCTATACCCTGAAAAGATACGCCCTTTCCTCTGTTGCTTGACTGCTAAAACTCTGACTCAGGCCCTCATTCTCTCCCGTCTTGATTACTGTAACCTCCTGCTGTCCGGACTTCCTGCCTCTCACCTGTCTCCCCTACAATGTATCCTAAACGCTGCTGCCAGAATGACTCTACTCTTTCCTAAATATGTCTCCCATGCTGAAATCGCTCTCCTGGCTCCCGATCAAATCCCGTATCACACATGCAATTCTCCTCACTTTTAAAGCTTTACATTCTTCTGCCCCTCCTTACATCTCATCCCTAATTTCTCGCTATGCAACATCCCGACTCTTGCGTTCTGCTCAAGGATGTCTTCTCTCTACCCCCTTTGTATCTAAAGCCCTCTCCCACCTTAAACCTTTCTCACTGACTGCCCCATACCTCTGGAATGCCCTTCCCCTCAATACCCGACTAGCACCCTCTCTATCCACCTTTAAGACCCACCTTAAGACACACTTGCTTAAAGAAGCATATGAGTAGCACCGTAGATATTACTAGACAAATGATACATAAAGCTTGGCCCCCTGCAGAAGCACTTACCAAAATGCTCTCCTACTGTCTGTTAGTTCCTCCTACATAACAATTAGATTGTAAGCTCCTCGGAGCAGGGACTCCTCTTCCTAAATGTTACATTTATGTCTGAAGCACTTATTCCCCTGACCTGTTGTTTATATTATTTGTTATTTATATGACTACCACGTGTATTACTACTGTGAAGCGCTATGTCCATTAATGGCGCTATACAAATAAAGACATACAATACCCTGCCTTCAAGCCTCCGGACTTTCGGCAGCGGAGAGAGGCCTGCTGTAGGGGGTGGAGGGGAGCTGGGGCCTGGTACCCATGTGCGGAGTTGCCAGCCCCAGGGCAGCTTGAGCCGGCCAGAGGTCGGGTAACTGCCAGTGCCGGCTGTCTGGCTGACCCCCCCTCCCTCCCCCCACTCTGCAACCTTGGGGTCGGGGACAATTGTCCCAGCTCTCCTCCCATGTCAGTGGCCCTGATACCAGAACACTGGTCAGCAGCACAGACAATCGTCCCCCTCACACTGTGTCCTCCACAGTGATACCTGCAGGCACCACCATGCAGGCCCTTGGCATGGCGAGTTGCAGCCCTTACGCGTGCAGCTGTGGGCCGGTGCTGCACAGTCCGGCTACAGGGCCTACAACGTAAATGTGAGTGGAGGCCTATGGCCGGGAACAAGGCCCTGTTTCCATCTCGCACCATGGCCAGGAGACCCCAGGGAGCCGTCAGACAGAAGCACGGTGCTCCCGGGACAGTTAGACGCAGCGGTCCTGTGCTCCGGAGAGTCGGGGGCCTAATCGTGCAGTTTAGCTACAGGAGTGCACGTTCCGGCTGCAGGGACTGTGTGTGTGTGTGTGTGTGTGTGTGTGTGTGTGTGTGTGTTTTTTTTTTTTTTCCCTAAGGTCGGGACCTCGGCCCTGATGACCGGAATGTAGCTGATGTGCATGCGCTGAGTACCGTGAATATTTGTGCGCATGCGTGAAATACCAGCAATCCTTCTGCACATGCACAGAATACAATTCTGCACATGCGCAGTCAGTCACTTCCGTTATTTGTTTTCGTGACAATTTTCAGGTTTTTTCCCCTGTGAATTTTTTTGGGATGGCACTGCCAGGAAAGAAGTTTTACTTCAAAATAGTTACTTTGTGGTAGGTTTGTGGTTGCTTAGCAACATTATAGCATTTCAATTAGTCCAGTCTGGAAATGTGGGCTACTTGTGTGTTTTTATTTATTTATTATATAAAATCTTTAACCAAGAGTTTTGTTTTGTTTAACTGTCCTCAATGTGATAAACCATGCGAAAACTGATGCAGTACTAGACCGTTTGCCTTCCTATGGATCAATAAGTAGGTATAGATATAGGATAAAGTATCTGTTGTTTAACTTTAGCATAAGTTGAACTTGATGGACGTATGTCTTTTTTCAACCTCATCTACTATGTAACTATGTAACATGAACATTGCCTACCAAAACACCAGAAGAACGCTCAGTATGTATATTATATACACTGTATATCTCACATACAATAATCTTAATGACAAAGTGGGTGGATACGAATGAGAAAAAATGAACTTTGTAATTATGAAGTAAACATAACAGTACTTCATATATAGCACAGGGGTGGCCAGCTTCAATCCTCAATGGTCACCAACAGGTCAGGTTTTAAGGATATCCCTGCTGCAGCACAGGTGGCTTAGTCATAATCACTGAGCCACCTGTTCTGAAGCAGGGATAGCGTTAAAACCTGACCTTTTGGTGGCCAACTCGATGGCAACCCTTGTGCTATTTTTGTAGTTCTGTTATATTTAAGTCATAATTACAAAGAATGTTTTTTCTAATTCGTATCCACCCACTTTATTGTCATTTAGATTATTGTATTTGTGATATACAGTGTATATATATAATATACATACTGAGCGTTCTTCTGGTGTCCTGCTAGGCAATGTTCTTGTCTAGTACTGTATCAGTTTTGGCACGGTTCATCACATTTTTCACAGCTTTCTATGTTTAGTGCTTTTTACTTTTCGGTATAGTCTGTGTCTGCAGCTCTCGTAATGTCTTGGGATGATTTGTAGTTTCCTGTACAGGTGGCGCCCGTTTATCCACGGAAATCCGTCCCGCAAACCACCGTCTGATTTGTGGGCCGTTAATCTGTGGCGGTGATCTTCGAATAATACGTTCCAACGTCAGATAATGTGGTCGGCGGGAATGCATTATCTAGTGTCAGATAATCCGTTCGGAATGCGAGGACCACCTGTATTTTGTATATTATGTGATGAAATGGGGACCAAGTTTGTCCCATCAGTCTGTTATAACAGTCACTGCAATAGACCTCTTCAGTCACTTGAACATTCACTGTATGTGACTAGTATTGACTAATTGAATTTGCCATTATTTCTACACTCTAAATATCAGCCTTCATCCTAGTCTCACTAGATGTGCATGGTAAGATTGTTGAAGTGAATGTTTTGCCATGCATGCTTCTGCTACTTGCCAGTGAGACTTGGTGGTTCTTAACCATTTTTTAGGAGATATATAGTGGTCTTTTGGCTGTACAGTACTATAGTAGCATTGTAGGAAATGAATATTTATTTAGGGGCAAGAGAAATGTATGGTACATTTTTAGGTGGAGTGTATATATAAAAAAATGCACATGCTCCTCTCGGGTGCGTGTCCGGTTTTAAAGAAGCAATCCTACCCACACTTTATTTTTTGTTTCTTTAAATATAAAGGCTCCGGCGACCACCCAGTTCTCAAGATACTTACCGATTTGGTAACTGAAAATGTTCTCCCCCTTTGGGGACTCTTTGTCTGCCAAATGTCGCATGTCCCATGGGCTAATAGGAAGTCGTAACGTGATTGTTTGTGACTTCCTATTGGATGACCCATATAATGCGGCAATCCCAGAATGTTTTGTAACATGTGTATCGATCTATCTCTCTCTGGTGCTTAACCCTTTGTGTGACCTGTAGACACAGCTACTATGTCATGGAGTGCCCAATGCTGTATTGGCTACGTCCTAAAGACCATGCTGATTTTTCAAGGGGAGATCGCGTTCTGCAGAATGTGGTCTGCCACGAAGTGAAATGCAAGGCAAGTGGTCCTCCCCTTCCATCATCCATGACCGTGGTTAAGTGATTGTGAGTGCTGGTGGGGACCTGGAACTCTGGTGCCGCGACCCCTCCTGCACTCATGGGCTTAATCGTGCTATTTTCATGTTCCTGAGATAATTGCCCTTTTTGGTGCTCCTCATAGAGGATCCAAAATGGCTGCCTTGCCGACCAATGAGGAGCCTCAACCGCTGACCTTGCAGCTTCCTATTGGCCCGCGAATCTTGCTACCTTTGACCATGTTGTTTTCCAAGGCGGAACCGCCGGCAATGGTAAGTATACGGTTAAATATCCCAGGAACAGAGTAGGTCCCCCTGGGGCTACAAATAGAATAGTTTAGCTCCGGAGGCTATCTACACCTATTTCTAAATATGGTTCATTTTGCGGGGTTGCTGCTTTAAACACCACATTCCCCCCACGGGGTTAATTTGTTACAGTTCCTTCACATGATCATTTATATTGGCTGCACAGATTCTTTAGTACAGTAATTGAAACTGTTTTGTTTTTTTCCCTACCCCTCAGAGTTTACGAACGAAGACAAAATGGGAGCGTTTTTAGACAAGCCAAAGATGGAGAAGCATAACGCCCGCGGGCAGGGTAATGGACTGCGATATGCGCTTAGTAGTATGCAAGGTTGGCGGGTTGAGATGGAAGATGCACATACATCTGAGATTGGTCTGTCAAGTGGACTTGATGGATGGTCATTCTTTGCGGTTTATGATGGTCATGCTGGATCCCAGGTTGCCAAATACTGCTGTGAGCATTTGCTGGAACACATCACAAGCAACCAGGATTTCAAAGGGTCCGACGGACAGCTCTCTGTGGAGAGTGTAAAAAGTGGAATCAGAACAGGTTTTCTGCAAATTGATGAACATATGAGAGTAATCTCAGAGAAGAAACATGGTGCTGACAGAAGTGGGTCAACAGCTGTGGGTGTTATGATTTCTCCACAGCACATTTATTTTATCAACTGTGGAGACTCGAGAGGTTTACTTTGTAGGAGCAAGAAAGTCCACTTCTTTACGCAAGATCACAAACCAAGTAATCCACTTGAAAAAGAGCGCATACAAAATGCTGGTGGTTCTGTGATGATCCAGCGTGTGAATGGTTCACTTGCTGTTTCAAGGGCTCTGGGTGACTTTGATTACAAATGTGTCCACGGAAAAGGCCCTACAGAGCAGCTCGTTTCACCCGAGCCTGAGGTTTATGAGATAGAGCGATCAGAAGAAGATGACCAGTTTATAATACTGGCTTGTGATGGTATTTGGGATGTCATGGGCAATGAAGAGCTGTGTGATTTTGTAAGGTCCAGGCTAGAGGTCACTGATGACATTGAGAAAGTGTGCAATGAAATAGTTGACACCTGCCTGTACAAGGTACAGTACATTTTCTTAATCACTCTTGCACAGTACTGTTATTTAATACATAGCATTTACATTTTATAACCATTTTTAGTAAAGTTTAATAATAACTTTATTTGTATAGAGCTTTTCTCCCAATGGGACTCAAAGCACTTAAAGCTGCAGTTCAAGCTCCCATTTTTTTTTTTTTTTTTTACTTCAATAGTTTCATGTGGGCGATCTCTACTTGCCATAAGAATTGCATAGCTGCCGGTCAATTCGTTCTCCGTCTATTGATCGGCGAAGTTTGGCGACATCTTTAGATCTGGGGAATGTAAATGGTTGCCATAGGAACAAGCATGCTTGTTAAAATAGAATAAAAGAAAATTGGTCTTTCAAAGTTGTGCTTTTTTTAAAACAGAAAATGCTAAAAGTATTTTTTCTTACTACAGAACTGATTTATTAAAAAAAATACACATGCAGGATATTGCTGGAACTGCAGCTTTAAGTTACAAAAAGGATATTTGATTTTGGAAGCACTGATCAACTATTATTGAAGCACTGATAAATTATTACTGCTGTTATAAAAAAACATTCCTAAAATGTATTTGCCGAAAAGGAAAATTGTTTGTAAATATGTATTTTATTCATCAATGGCCTATTTCAATACATTAATACTGGAGAAAGCTGCACACCACAATGAATTGAATCAAAATACTTGCAATGACCGGTGCTCCTGGTTCAGGGATATCTGCCTAAAAGAAGCCAGTATATGGAGTAAAATAGATGATCCAGGGCCACTTCGGATTTTTCAAAAGAAATTTAATCAGCAACAGAAACACGTTTCATCCTTCCAAGAGGACTTTATTATGATACCAGTCACAAGATAAAGTCCTCTTGGAAGGATGAAACGTTGTGTTTCTGTTGCTGATTAAATTTCTTTTGAAAAATCCAAAGTTGTCCTGGATCATCTATTTTACTCTAATTCAATACACCACATAAAGATCCCAATCCCAGTGATCTTTGACGTTTTAACTGACGCTTTCGCTGTTCTTTGTAGTTTCAAGCATAATGGGGTTTGAAAAAGTATTTCATACATTATTAAACTGATATCCATAGACAATAAGAACCTTGCATTTTAGTTTTTGCTATATAGTTACTAGCGGTTATTAATACAATTTTTAGCAATTGTTTTCTTAAGCAACTGCCTGAAAAACGGTCAATTAATAAGCACTAAATCAAATCGCATTTTATCTGAGTATTTACAAAGCTTTATTCTAATCGTCTTAATGGGGTGGCTTGGTTTTTTTCTCTGAAATTGTGAATAACCCCATTTTCTTTCACCAGGGAAGCCGAGACAACATGAGTGTCATATTGATCTGTTTTCCAAGTGCTCCAAAAGTATTGGCAGAGGCAGTCAAGAGAGAGGCGGAATTGGACAAATACCTGGAAAGCAGAGTAGAAGGTGGATCATTTAACCAAAATAAGTAACATAATAACTACAATCATTGTTTTTCTAATATGCCTTTAAGTGCCAATTTAATGTTGAATGAGTGCAGAGGGCACTTCTGTCTCAGCTTTTTTTTTTTCTCTCCTGACAATGTTAGATGCATAGATCTACACGTTTTTCATTACAGAAATGCATCTTCTTTTTATTTGACAAAATAATCTGAATTGCATTTCAGCAAACAATGAAATGATCAGGGTGTTTAGAAACCATGTTAATGTAGTACAATATGAACAATGGGGTTAGATCATTACGAAGTTTTATTTTTGAATTGCTATTTAATTTTAGGTAATTTAGGTAATTTGGGGATTTTTTTACCTTTTAGTAATAGTCTTGCATAACATAAGATCACATGTTTGCAAACCATAGTATATTGGAGTTCTGGTTTTCTTGAAGCACTGTCTATTTCAAAATAGGTTAGTAAGTTTCTCTGAATAGAATTACATGTATTTTATGTTTGTAGTGACACTTACCTGACAGTGTTGCAATAGATCAGGAACTGCTATGGTCAAAACAATGGCTGGTATCCTGAATCCACCTTTTTCACATTGTGTTTTTTTTTTTTTTTTTTTTTTTTAAACATTCTCTGAGAACATCCTTGCATGTATCTTATTGGTAGTCTGACAGGCAGCCCTTCAGCAGCTTTTAGTGCTCAGCCTGCATTTGTTGGGGGCTTTTAATTTAACAAACTGGGTATGGGTAAAAGCTTTTTATTGACCATAGGACAGTCCTTCTTACTTTGTATTAAATAAAACATTCCAGTCTCAGAATTCTATGTAGACCGTAAAATACATGTAATCAGGCTGACATAGATTCATGTTTATATTAAGTGTAGGTTTTTTTTTCCCTTTAAACTGTAAAGTAACATTACTGTAATGTAAAGTAATTTAATCTATTTTAGATATTGGCCTTTTATGAAAAAGCAAGTATAGCATTTTCTATTTTTTTCATGTGTGGACTATTTAAAAAAAAAAAAAAAAAAACCTGTTCCTTGCAAATCTCATTTACATATTTAAAAGAAAAAGCCTGCCATGTATCATTCATCCACACATGCTATCTAAATCATTCCTGGTTTCCCTTCAGAAAAACTTTTTAGGGACAAAGATGTTGCAATAATGACATTTAATGGTAAAATGCAGATGTTCAAGAAATAAGCTTATACATATACTTTATACAGCCTAGTGTTAGCTATTTTCTAAACTTTTTTAAAACGATTATTATTTAGTGCCACTTTGCCACCACCTTTATGAAATATAATCTTTAATAAAAATGTGTCCACTTTATATGCAAGCCTTACAAACTTTCTCGCACGAATAGTGTATGCCAGGGGTGCTCAACTCCAATCCTCAAGCTCCCTCCACTCCCCTCCCCACCCCCCCAACAGGTCAGGTTCTCAAGATATCCCTGCTTCAGTACAGGTGGCTCAATCGGAGACTCGGTCTTCGGCTGAGGCCACCTGTGCTAAAGCAGTGATATCCTGAAAACCTGACCTGTTGGGGGGGAGGGGGCGGGGTGCTTGAGGACTGGAGTTGAGCACCCCTGATAATATGGTATCACCAGGCACTTTACTTTCATGATTATAGAACCAAACCGTTTGAAGACATAATCCAAAATATCTTCATTTATTTTGAGCTTTACTACTGCAAAAGAAATGTTGTATTAATGGGCTTAGTTATTGTCAAACCGCTCTTCAGAAAGCCAAAAACACATGATATTAGATTTTGCCAAGAAATTGGTAATCGTGAGAATTCATATAGACTACATACAAATAGAATCCTTCTTGGTTACCTACAAAGCATGACCAGTCTGGCTGGGAGGTGAGGGTTTACTTGGGTGCTGTGAATATGTGCAGGATCCTACACTGTTCTACAATGTGGGCAGACTTTCAGATGTCTTTATACTCTTTGCTAATATATAATTCCTATTTAGAGAAAAAATGCCTTTTCAGCTCTTTAACGTTACAAACTGTGCCATATTGTTGAATTTTATAAACTAGTTTTTGTGTAATTTATTTTCTCCTATTTACTGACCTTTTGTAGACTACTTTTATTGTTGATTTGATTAGGTGGTTATCGGTTTACATTTTGTACACTACAGGAGGAGGAAGAGGTGTTTTGTTTTTATATACACAAGTTGAACATGAACCAGGACTCAAATGAAACAAACAAGATTATGTGCAGACTCCTAGACAGTCAAAATGAATGTAACGGTTCTCTGTAATCACTTAAAAGAAACACATCTGTAATAGAAATTCACTTTGGGTGGTTTTGACTAATCTCTTAATATAATTTTATAATGTTCTAAAGAATGATTTGACTTGTAAACATATATTTTTATCTTGATAGAATAGCAGGGTCTAAAATGTGTGCTTAAAGGCCACCAATGTTTTGTACCTAAAACACAACTTTATTTCTATTTGCCTAACAGATGTCAAAGTAATGGCATTCCTACATTATCTTTAAATCACTCTTCAAATATCGATTTCTGTGCACTTTTTCCTTTATTGTTAACCTGTTCATAGGTAACTGTAAAGTTGGGATTTAGACCCTATATAAACTGAAAATAATGAATATTTTTATGGCCACACATACTAAAACGAACTGTACATATCCGAAACATTTACTTTTTTTTGTTGAATAAATGTTGCAGGTCCTTTTTGGTATTGAAGTGGATGTATTTTAAGGGCAATGTATTCTATTGAAACTGACCTGTTTTCAAGCAGCTTGGCTGGAGGCACTATTTGTATATCACTGGTTTGCCACACAGAAAATAAGTAAACATTGTACCTTGTGTTTTTTTTTTTTTTTGTGAATGCTGTCCAATTTACAAAATCTTAAAGCAGCAATCCCTGCTACTTGTGTCTTTTTGTTGTTTGTTTTCCCTCCCCTATTTGTTTATAAGACGGAAATGTGGGGAGGGGGGGTGTCCCCCTGGAGCTAAACCACACCCCTTTAAGCTCAGGCGAACCCCTAATTTCTGAGATACTTAATAGGAGAATAAAAATGACTGCCATATCTTGAGCCAATAGGAAGTATCATCTTCGATTGTTGAAATCCTCTTTAAAGCTGCAGTCCAAGCAATATCCTACATGTGTGTTTTTTTTTTGTTTTTTTTTTTAAATAAATCAGTTCTGTGCTATGAGAAAATAATTGTAGCATGTGTAGCAAAATAAAATGTTAATGTATTATAATGTAACAAGCATTTTTGGTTTCTATAGCAACCATTTAAAAAGTTACATCCCCCTACTTTTCTGAAACAGGCTCTGGCACACCCCTTTTTTGAGCGCTGCCCTCTCTCTAACAGTGCACCAATTGTATCTAGTGGCTGCCTGGTCACATGGTCTTCCCCACAGAAGTTTGTCATATTAATATGCATAAGCATTCCACGGACTGCAGAATACACCTCTGCAGCCATTTAGGGAACCCCTGAGCCAAATCTTCACTGATCGATCACAGGAGAACAGATCGATCTGCAATTTAGCTAATTACTTATCATTATGTGGATTGTATTGATACAATATTAAAGGGGAATATTTTAGTTTAAACACCCCCCCTCACCCCCCTTACAAAAGGGTTGTTAAGGGGGATTGCTGCTTTAAAAACGTTTTAGGCTCTTGGTATCCAAAATGTGTTAATAAAATTGTCTCCATAGGTTTTTATATAAACCTAATACTCAGAAATTTTAAATAATTTAATACTTAAGCCAGTGGATAAGATTGCGAGAGATTAAACTGGCTTCCATTCTGTATAAATGTCTGCCTGATAGTTTTAATTTAGTAAGAGGATCTAATAATCCTGTAAAATGTGGGTGTCTAAATTCCTCACATTTCTGTTCCAAATATCTTTCTAAGAATTAGCAGAATAAATGTTTTGTTGAGGTAAGGGTGTTTAAAAGGGAGTAAAAAAATATGATAAAGAAACGTTTAAATTAATGGCAGAGTATTTTGGCTTCTGTTTTTATGGGGACTGTATAGCTTATTAAACTAATGTATTAGTTTAGTGGAGACTGTATGTTAAATGTAATCCACGTCAAGGTTGTGAATTGTGTAGTTTAGATATATAAAAAAAATCTTATTTTTGTATAGCCTAATTTCAGCAATAGAACCCTGTAGCTACAATTAGATGTTAAAATTACACAATAAAAGAACTTGGCAAACCAAATCTGAGATCTTTGCATTTTATTCAGAACAATCGTTTAATGTCTAAATTCTAGAAATGTTGTTTTTGTGTGTTTATTTACTTTGTGATTTTTTTGGGGGAGGGGAGAGTAATTTGGCTTTTTGGGGAGGGGGAGTGGGGCGTTGGATGTGAGTGGTAAACCATAGTGTTTAAATACTGATCCACGGTACATTTAGCGGTGGTCTGAAACATAATTATCAAGCATGGGAAGGACTTTGGGACAAAATGATTAGAACATTATGTTGGTTTTGTATTTTTTTATATACATAATTTGAAGAAACTTTCAGCTACTGGTATAATTTAAAAAAAATATCCATACATAATGTTTATTATAAAATGATTTACTTGTCATGTATACAAATGCAGTGAACTGCTTGTTGTGCTGAAATTAATACGCGTAACATAAATAAAGATAAAAATAGCATTCTGTCCAAAGTTGAAAAATCTTTTCATATAAATATGTATGCCAATAGAATTGGGACAAATGTGTGATCTTGAAGATATACTGTGTTTATATCAAAGCTGTTTACACATTAAGTTGCATTTGAATATCACTTACAAAACAAGTACTTCTGATTCCTAGAGATCATAAAGAAGCAGGGTGAAGAAGGTGTTCCAGACTTAGTCCATGTGATGCGTACGTTAGCAACTGAGAGCATCCCAAATCTCCCACCTGGAGGGGAATTGGCAAGCAAGTGAGTTAATCTGAATGTTTGTGATTTGACCTAAATTATGTAGGAATAATTATGCCACACTTGTTTTTATATATTTAGATTCTAAATCTATAAGGGGCATTTCAATAATTGTATGTTTTTAATGGTGGCATAAGTTTATACAGCGTATTCAGTTTTTTGCGAAATGTTTAAAAATGTTCCTTTTATGATCTAAACACAGATATTTTATATTTATGTAAGCTCTCCTTACCTTTTGTACCTTTTGCGCTTGTTTTGTCCTTTTTTGGTATGTCTCTCTGTTGGTAATACACTTAACTTTGTACCCCTATTGTAACGCGCTGCGTAGTGTGTGTGTTTCGCATGCACGCATGTCTGAAAGTTTGTGAACCCCTTAGGATTTTCATCGATTTCAAACCTAAAATGCTATTAAATCTTAATCTAAGTCCTAATAGATAAAGATAATCTGATCAAACAAATGACACAAAACCATGATACTTTTTCAACATTTATTTATCCACAAATGATTCGAGATTCAATATCCATTTGTGAAAAATGATGTAAACCTTTAGATTCAGTACCTGGTGGCGCCCCCTTGAGCAGCAATGACTTCAACTATGCGTTTCCTATAACTGCTGGTCAGTCTCTCACATCGGTTTTGAGGCATTTTAGCCCATTCTTCATTACAGAACTGCTTCAACTCAGTGATATTTCTGGGCTTCCTTGCATGGGATAGCTTGCTTCAGGTCCTGCCACATTTTGATGGGGTTTAGGTCCAGACATTGACCAGGCCATTCTAAAACACGGAACTTCTTCTGCAGACGTTCTTTTGTAGATCTGCTTGTATGTTTAGGATCATTGTCTTGCTGCATGACCAACTTTTGCTTCAGCTCACAAAGGGCTGGCCTGACATTCTCCTCTAGAATCTTCTGAAACAATGCAGAATTCATGGTTGTCAATGTTGGCAAGCTGCTTAGTTCCTGAGGCAGCAAAGCAGCCCCAAACCATCACACTCCCACCACCATGCTTGACGGTTGGGTTGAGGTTCTTCTGTTCAAATGCAGTGTTTGGGTTTCGCCAAATATAACGTTTCTCATTGAGGCCCAAAAGTTCTACCTTTTGACTCGTCTGTCCAGAGAACAGTGTTCTAGAAATCTTGTGGATTATCTTTGACGAGCTTCAGACGGGCAGCAATGTTCTTTTTAGAGAGCAGTGGTTTCCTCCTGGCTATCCTTTCATGAACACCATTCTTGTTCAGTCTTTTTCTTAGTCACTCACATTGCCGAGGCGTGAGTAACCTGCAGATCCTTGGATGTTACTCTGAAGTTCTTTGTGACTTCCTGGATGGTTAGTTTTGGAGAGATTTTGATAGGACCCGCTCCTGGGTAGAATGACTGTGGTGTTGAACTTTTGTAGACTGTGTGACAGTGGTTTGGTGGAGTCCCCAATACTTAGAAATGGTTTTGTAACCCTTTCTAGACGGATCATCAATAACTGCTTTTCTGAGTGTTTTGCGCGTGGCATAATCTGTTTTTCACATACCTGTATGGTGAAGACCAAACTCACAAAGTTTCTGATCTTTATAGGGTGGTGACTCCCAAACTCACACCTGAAGATCTACCTAATTATTTAAACACCTGATTGTAATTTTCCCATTCAATTTAGCTGATAAAACCAGGGTTTCGCTTACTTTTGTACATACCCTGACTCTTAATTACACAGTGGTCTAATTCATGTGTCATTTTCTTTCAGAAGACATGGAATTGGTTAATATAAACCCTATTGGATATTTAAGAAAATACTGATTTTGATTCAGAAGGTTATCTGGGGAAAAACTAGACTTTCCAGGGTTTCACAAACTGTCTTGTGTGTCTCTCTCTGTCTCTCTCTGTCTCTGTGTCTCTGTGTCTCTGTCTCTCTCTCTGTGTGTGTCTGTGTCTATGTGTGTCTCTGTGTCTCTGTGTCTCCTCTCTGTCTCTGTGTCTCCTGTCTCTGTCTCTGTGTGTGTCTCTGTCTCTGTGTATGTCTCTGTCTCTGTGTGTGTCTCTCTGTCTCTGTGTGTGTCTCTGTCTCTCTCTCTCTCTGTGTGTGTGTCTCTGTCTCTTTGTCTCTCTCTCTCTGTGTCTGTCTCTCTCTCTCTCTCTCTCTCTGTGTCTGTCTGTCTGTGTGTCTGTGTGTGTGTGTGTCTCTGTCTCTGTGTGTGTCTCTCTCTGTGTGTGTCTCTCTCTGTGTGTCTCTGTCTCTGTGTGTGTCTCTGTCTCTGTGTGTGTCTGTGTGTCTCTCCTTTTTGGCACAGCATATAATCTTTGAACGCTTTACCATAACTATAAAATTTAATATTTTCGTACCACCCATTTCATCTTCTAAACTTTTAGAATAAGTTTGTGGGGTTAATGGAAAAAAGAAAAAGGGTTGCATTTTTCAAACTAAACTGGCAGATTTGATTGCTAGAACCTTTTGCTATGTACATTCCAAAGCAGCAATGTACAGGCTGTAAAACTTGGTGCACACCACAATATATTTACTGTACTTGTTGAAATATATTAACCCTTTTGCCATCAGTGGTTAAAGCTGAAATAAACTTCATTTTTTAAATTTATTTTGAGTTCTGCATTTGTTTAAATTGATATCATTTTTTGAGAATGTATTTCCCTTACTAAAATGTTTGTGTGTATTGCATGATTGGGTTATGGAATAAAATACAGCCATATCTATCTAATTCACTTTTTCATATTATTATTTATACCCGATACGTAGTTGCTATATTTAAATTCACTTTAATTTCTCTTTTCTTTTCAATTATAATATACTTATCATTTTTTTCCCCCTGCAAGAACACAGAAAATCAAAGTACTAGAGTAAATAATGAATACTACTTGTTTGCATTTCTGCTTATAAATCCTATAGCACATTTAATTAAGTTAATTAACCTCTTTTAAAAGGAAGATTAATTGCTATTTTACTGTCCAGTGACACTTAACAAATGTATTTGTATTAGTTTAAGGCCGCGTCCATAGTAGAATGCGCTAGCTTCTGCGCTTCCTCCCGGCGTCGCGCTTCAAATACAAACTTGTTTGTATTGCGAAGCGCCGCTGTCCCTGTAGCGCATGTGCATTGGCGTCCTAGTGTTTGTTCCGTATCCTGCACTATGGACAAAGCCTAATGTGCAAAAGGCTCTGGAATATTTAATTGTGTGTGTGTCTGTGTGTCTGTGTGTCTGTGTGTCTGTGTGTCTGTGTGTCTGTGTGTCTGTGTGTCTGTGTGTCTGTGTGTCTGTGTGTCTGTGTGTCTGTGTGTCTGTGTGTGTGTGTGTGTGTGTGTCTGTATTTGATATGTATAAATATGTATTTATTTACAATCGGCAAGATCACATTGCAGCTTTCAACAAGGCCTAGATCAGACTAAAAAATAATGATTTGTAACATAATGTTTCAAACGGGTCTATTTCCTACTATTATTGTAGGCGTGGACTAGAACTAATTTCCTCCTCCAATTGGTCTTAAAGGTGCAGTCGATTATTTCATTTTTTTTTTTTTTTTAACCTGCCCTGTTCCTTTTTCTTTCTTTTAACATTGATGGGAAGCAGGGCTTGTCCAAAGCTAAACCATGTTAAATTTAACTCTGGCAGCCCTCTGGCTTCCCAATATGCATACCGGGGAAAGTGCCGCGGGTAGTGTCCCCTCCAGGGGTAAAAAAGTCCGGTTTAAATCGTCCACGAGTTTCTATTGTCGCTCTTGTGACGCGGTGGATTTAAATAACCAAGAAGTACCTGCGGCACCTTACCCGACAAGTATCGCGGAATCGGGGGGTCCCCGGAGTTGAAATTAACGCAGTTCAGCTCCTACTACCCATTCTGATTACAAAATAAGAAAAGGAGCAAGGTGTAGCTCAAAGGTGGGCAACTCCAGTCCTCAAGGGCCACCAACAGGTCAGGTTTTGAGGATACGACTGAGACACCTGTGCTGAAGCAGGGATATACTGAAAACCTGTCCTGTTGGTGGCTCTTGAGGACTGGAGTTTCCCATCCTCTTGTGTAGCTGCTCCTTTTAGATTTTCTAATGGGGAGGAAGGGTTTATTTCATACTGCTTTGCTTGGAAATTAAATGTAATGCTTCACATAGAGAGTGCTTAATCAGACTTTCTTCGACTAAAGCAAATAACAGTATTTAGGGCAATATTTTAATTCAACTATCTTCAGCAGATTAGCCTATTTAAAAAAATAATAACTTACGTTCTGTTCCACTTTCTATGTCTAAGGCCTTGTGCTTTTGGTGTAAGAATAAGGAATTTAATGTTTAAACTCAAATAGTTTTACTTTTAGTACTTAACAGCCTGTCTTGAATATTCTTTTTCACGCTGTGCTCTAGACGGAGTGTGATTGAAGCAGTTTACAACAGACTGAATCCATATAGAAATGATGATACTGTGAGTATGACGTTAATATTTACATTTTTCTACAGTATTTGTTTTCCCCCTTGATGGCTATATTTCATAAAGAAAATTGGCAATTTGTATTAAGTGCTAATGTGCTTCCCTCTGTGGTAAGCAGGGCTTAGTAAAGGGGCATTACTTTCTGCTTTTCCTCTACTGTTTGAGGCGTAAAGCATTTGCTGCCATGTCCAGCACAGAAATAAAGAGAGAACACAGCTCTGTCCATTATCAGTATATGGAAACCTACCCCATTTACTTTAACAGACTAAAATAAACATTGTGATGGAAAATTTAACTTGAAAGTTCTGCCATTTCCCGAAAATATGCTAAAAGTATCACGTAATGTTGGCTCTTTTTTAAAATGTATCTGTTTATAAATCAAATTGTATGTGAATCAGAAAAAGGGGGGAAGGGAAACACAAAGTGATTGTGCCCCTAAAAGAATTCACTAAACTGCACACCACTAGGTATAAAAAATGTAACTTTTATTAGATTAACTTAAAACATATATTACCAACGGTAGGTGTAACGTGATTTAAAAATAAATTAAATCAAAAGTGTCGAGCATCTATGTCATGTAGTATGTATGATAATAAAATCCCAATTAACCAGCTAATAATGGTGGGATATGGAAGGCATACGATGCAATAGGTCAGGGTGTTAACCCCTCTGGATCAGCTGTTAGACCAGATGGTAAATATATAGAGGTCAGCGAGACCAAATAGATAATAATAGAGAAATATCCAATCCCCCTAACGTGAACATTCAATTGAACTCCTGTGAGTACAGGGACTAGCACTCACAGCCACAGTGTTAGTGAGTTGACAGCATATACTCTGTGAGAGCACATACACACAGAAGTAGGAGGAATGGCAACAGTGCTCGCTGACAGCACAAACTAGACTAAAATAGCAAAGTTCTGTGATCTATATATACTGAACCAGGAACCTACAAAAACTACATTAAAACAGCTCCAAGTAGGAGACTGACAACATTGCACGTCCAACGCGCGTTTCCCTCCAGCAAAGGAGCTTCTTCAGGGACAAATTTTATGTGGACACAATGCAAGTAGTGAGTTGCAGAGCCCCCCCCCCCCCCCCCCCCAAGCTACTCCACAAACCTTAGATTTCCGAACTGCCTACTCCAGTCCTAAAGGGCCACCAACAGGCCAGGTATTGGGAATATCCCTGCTTCAGCACAGGGGGCTCAGTCAATGATTGAGCCACCTGTGCTGAAGCAGGGATATACTGAGAACCTGACCGGTTAGTGGCCCTTGAGGACTGGAGTTGGCTACCGCTGACATACTATTTGTACTAAGCTGCACAGGAATAATTAAGAACATTAAAAATTAAAAAAAAAAAAAAAATACTTTGATATTCCCGTCTGTGCACAGTGACGGAAACATGTACACGCACTGGTCAACATACGTTTGCAAACTCGAACATCCTTTTCACCTAACCCAAAACAAATTGAGCCCTGCATTGGTAGTTTTTTTTTAATATATATAAATAGTGAAAGCTTAGAGTGATCTGTTTTATTCTATAGTGACACATTGTAGTCCTCCTGCTATTGTGCTGGTGTCATGTTCATTACTTAGCACAGGTGTGCACAGACTATTGGAGCTGCTCCCCCCGGTGCTCGCGTCCCCCGTACCTCATTTTCCAGCGTTAAATGATGCCGTGGGGTCATGTCGTGACCCCACTGTCATTTGATACCATGGCGACAGGCCATGCGACGTCGCATCACATGGTGCCGCGGCGTCATTTGCCGCCGCGTTGCCATGGCGACGTGTCACACCACGCATCTGGATCCCGGTAAGTGAGATATAGAGGCCTCACGCGAGTCCCCAGCATTTAATTTATATGCCTTGGGGAAGAGCGCAGGGCCTCTGTAACCGCCTGCACCCTCCCTCCCTCCCCCCAGCAAAATCTCGTGCCCCCCAAGTTTGCGCACCTATGGCTTAGCACAAAAGAATTGGAGAGTGTATACAGTCCATGTTGAAAGCCTATGTGCAGGACTGGACATCCTTTCCAGTTTTGTCACGCGTGGCCACGTTATACTATTTACATGCATGGCCACGTTATACTATTTACATGCGTGGCCATGTTATACTATTTACATGCGTGGCCACATTATACTATTTACATGCGTGGCCACATTATACTATTTACATGTGTGCTCCTTTGCATATGTAATGTGTAGACTGGCTGAAAAATCAATTTTTCCCAAAGATACTATAAAACCCCACTGATTATGATATAGGTATGGAATCAAAGAATGTAAAAAATGTTTGAATTAAAACTGCTGGGGGTGTATATGCAAGCTTAAAATGTATTCATCTTCCAATTGCCCTTAAATACAATGTATTCAACATTTTGTGAAGCTTCATATAGAATTGATTTTTGTTTTCTCCATGTTTTTCATTCAGGATTCTGCGTCAACTGATGATATGTGGTAAATCTGTCCATTTAGCCATGGAGTTTACATTCATCCTCTGAACGTAAAGCCCAACCTCTGATCCTTCTTAGCGTCGATCCTAAACCTTGTCATTTAAAGAAGGGAATATGATGTGGGTGAGAGGTGACACCAGAAAATCCCAGCAGTACCACAACTGGCCCAAAAATTGTATTTCTTTTCCTATTTCTTTTCATTTCCTTCTAGTTTATTTTTTTTTTTTGTAAAATTGAAACTTCTGTAAACGTAATTTCAAAACATAATTCACGTTGTAAATCAGACTGCAGCAATTTATGTTGTATGATTTTTGTTTTTGTAAAGTGCAATTGTCCTTGTACAAAATGGTCATATTTAATTATGAACGGCTTTAAATTGCTCTAAAGGTTACAGGAAAAGTATGTCTTGTTGTGTGATGCAACAGATAATATAACCCTATTCATGTGGTGGTTTTAGATTGGAAATGAAGCAGCAACATAACCAGCTGGGGCCTCATGAAATTGTTTATAAGATTCTTCTAACTTTAGTGTACAGTATTTTTTCAGGATGAGGAATAACCTTCAATTCTCTCATTGTGTTTTGATTTGGAAGAGAATGGAGTACAGTTGCAAAAATAAAATAAAATTATTCCTGTCTTTTAGCAATTCTGACGAGGCAGTGTGGTCATTTGAGAACAAAGGGGAACCTGAGCTCCAAGCTCTCAAATCTATTTACTAGTCATTTGTGTGCAAAGATATACATTATTTTTAAAACTACACTGGCTGGGTCTGTTGCTGCTACTGAAAGTTCTGAATTCCATTTTATCAATAAAGCTTGATTTGACAAACCAATATAATCAGACATGTGTAATTTATCTTTTCTGCCTTTTAAGACCTAGTGCCATTATTTGAGCATTCACTTGTGTAAAATATTATGCACGTAAAGCCCACATTTGAAAAGGGGGAGACATTTATGTGCAAACGGCATGGACCATTTTTTTCAATTGACAATATAATTTAAAATTGTTACAACATTAATATATTTGAAATAGGTGTTTTTCAAGCTGCAACTGTCGCAGTGTGTAAGCTTGAAATGTGCCTGTTGTAAAACAAGTTTTGATCTTGACAATCTAACTCTTTAGCTAATGTGTGTTTTCACTTGACCAATTTATTTAATATGACAAACTAGTGGTTAAACAGTATTTGTGATTCCAAATATATAGCATGTTAATGTAAATTATTGGTCATTTAAAATTTACTTTAAAATGATGGCTATGTAAGTGACAAAACTAAGGAAATGCATTTTTTGTTTTTTTTCCTCCCAACCAAGCAGATACAAAAAATTAATATAATCTTTGTTGGCAAAACTACTGTTTTGTGCACCCTGTGGTTTGTGTCTTTTGTTAAGAATATTATATCTGTACCAATCTGTGGTTAATCATTTAAGATTCTGATTTTTCTGTGCCCCACCATTTAGCACTTTTGATTTGTCATTCATTTATTCCAGCATGTAAGATGTCTTTAAAGCTTCTTTATTAGCGCCTGTTCTTCCTTCATGTCAAACCCCAGAGATTAAAAGGTTATTTTTCTTAGACAAAATTTAGTAAGATGAATCTGATGTACACACACACCACCACACCCCCCCACTCTACCCACCCCACTCCTCCTCCCACCCCGACTCCTTCTCCCTCCTCTCCCACCCCCTCTCTCCTTGAAACTCTCGCTCTCTCTCCTTGAAACTCTCGCTCTCTCTCCTTGAAACTCTCGCTCTCGCTCTCCTTGAAACTCTCGCTCTCTCTCCTTGAAACTCTCGCTCTCTCTCCTTGAAACTCTCGCTCTCTCTCCTTAACTCTCGCTCTCTCTCTTTCTTTCTTATTTATAGGAAGCCTTTAAACCGTAAATTGCAAGGGTTTATTTAAAGATTGATTGCAGTGCCTTGGCGGCAAAATGGGAGTGAAAGTGTTTTTAGTATTAGTTGTGAACTTTCCTCCTGTAGTGCACCCAAGCTGATTTGCTACTGCACAACTGTCTTTAAAATAAGCCCATGATGTGTCATTAACATTTTCTGTACCGGCATATACTTGTTATTTTTTTTTTTTGGTCTCCTTTGTATTTCTTCACTTGGGGTTCTTAAAATATTGTCGTTGTATCCTGTTTGAGCATGAATGAAGGAACACAAAGGCACATCTACTGTATTTAAAAAAAACAAAAAACTGAGCCACCTGTGCTGAAGCTGTGAGATCCTTAAAACCTGACCGGTTGAGGGATCTTGAGGATGAGTTGAGCACCACTGGTGTAGTTGATCACTAAACATAGCTGTTTCATTGCGTGGTACACCCACAGAAAAGCTCAATTCTCTGACAAAGAAGCTTCCGGGTTATGTCTATACCTGCATATAGCGATGAGTCTGCTCTTAGGAATTAACTTAAAGGCACATTCACTCGCAAACATGTTAAAATCAGTCCACCTTTTACTGCCACTTAACAATACTTTTATGTTAAGTAATCCCTGAAGCCATTGAGTCGATCAAAATCAAACACATTTTTTTTTTGTTTGCTTCACTGTTCCTATTCATTTATACAAATGCTTAGTAATCGGACAACACTGTTCCTAAATTGTGAGTTTTCTCGGAAAGTTACAGAAAACATTGAGCTGGCCATTTTCACTGCGACCAACAGCAAGCAAAGCTTTTGTTTGTGCTGGCTTTTTATCTTTTGCAGAGCTGCTTCAGCTTATCTATTTAAATATGCCAATGCAACGACCACAATATCCATACAGATATTTTGTTATGTTTGTTTAAAAAGTACCTTTAGCACAAGAATGTGAATGTACCTTTAAATACATACTGGGTATAATTCACAGTGAAATGAATACTAACCATTCATTCAATTAATGCTGTGTCATAGTGACATATTGTATATTTAGAGCAGGGGTGACCAACGCCTGTCCTCAAGGGCCACCAACAGAACAGGTTTTAAGGATATCCCTGCTTCAGCAAAAGTTGCTCAGTGTGCTCAAGCAGGGATATCCCTAATACCTGGCCTGTTGGTGACCCTTGAGGACTGGAGTTGGCCACCCCTGATTTAGAAGCTTCTGTCCAATGTGCCCCCTTCTAGTGTTCTTTTGGCCAACAATTCCTTGCAAAGCAATGTTCTTAGGCCCCTCTAGAACCGTGCAACATATTTTTCTGCCCACGCATGTGCTTTCGCTATGTTAAATAGGAATGATTTTGCAACCATACTTGTCCAGTCTTGTTTAGCCAAGAGCTTGACGTTCTTCTCACACTTGTGCAAAACCTAACACACTTTGCAGCATTGATGCGCGTTCTTTTTCTTGAGCCTGTTCACAGATTTTGTGTGCTACACATGTTAACACCTCAGGGGTATTGCAGCAAAATGTTATCATACGTTTGCATTTAGGTCTAAAGCTGCTTGGAAGCAAGTTTGAATTGTGTTCTTTTCTTCCCTCTTTCAATAAGATTCCTGTGTGACAGAAAACAATAAAAATGCCAATAATGTGAGTGAAGTTGTTTTGTCAAACGTCTATTGGGCAAATGTTATTCAAAGACTATGTACAACACTGTCATCACGTGATAGAATCAGGTCTAGACATATTGATCATAGTGCTTGCTGTTAATTGAGGTTGCAGCTTTCAGCAGTTTTTTGGGGGGGGGTTTGACTATAAAGTTGAGGTATGTTGAAACAGTTGTGCTAATGCCAGTCCATAAGGGCCACCAATAGGTCAGGCTTTCAGGATATCCAGATGGCTCAATCAAAATAACTGCCACTGTGAGCCACCTGTGCTGAAGCAGGGATATCCTGAAAACCTGACTATATATATATATTACAAATGTCTTGAGTGTTTGGATCAAAGTCACTTTTTTCCCCCCCCTCCAATTTGCATACCTTCATTCACTAAGGAGTCTAGGGCGTTGTAAATATTGGCCCAAGCAGCACACGTTTGGTACTAGGTGGCGAGTAGATTTTTTTGTGTGGCGAGTAGATTTTTTTGGTGTTTGCCACCACTTGTAACTTATATATCTTATATCTATATTATATAATATATATATATATAATATATCTAATATAAACTATATATTATAATATTAAAGGTCTGGCCGCCTTTTTAAGGGAAAATGTATACTTTTAAGGGTAGCGGTATAATACCATGGACTACATTTTAATGTCAAAAAACATGTGTGCCACCTTTTCAGCTGTTTATCTTTGGTCTTGGATACACTTGTTTCAGACATATATAGATATATATATATATATATATATATATATATATATATATATATATATATAGTATATATATAAAAAAGTCTGAAACAATGTATCCAAGACAAAGATAACAGCTGAAAAGGTGCACACATGTTTTTTGACATTAAATGTAGTCCATGGTATTATACCGCACCCTTAAAATATACATTTCCCATTAAAAGGGCGCAGACCTTTTTATATATATATATATATATATATATATATTATATATATATATATATTATATATTATATATATATTATATTATATATATATATATATAATACTTATATATATATATATATAATATAATACTATATATATATTATATATATCCAGTTTACGGGTTGGCAATCACCAAAAAAATCTACTCGCCACAACAACCAAAAAATCTTACTCGCACACCTAGTACCAAACGTGTGCTGCTTGGGCCAATATTTACCTCGCCCGGGGTTAAATCCACTCGCCCAGGGGCGAGCAAATGTATAGGTTTGTCGAACACTGTGTTATATATATATTATATACACACCACAAACACACCACACACACCACACACACACACACACACAACACACACACACACACACACACACACACACACACGTTCTTGTGCGTGAGAAAGTGCTGATGGACAGAGCCCGCAAACAGGTCCCCTGCCCCAAAAGGCCAATAAAGCTTGCGGCCCGCCCTGAAGGATAACCTCCAGCCTCTGTATGGGATACCTGTAGCGTTAATCCAACTAGAGCCGTAAATAGACTAGAGCTGTGCAGAGAGAAGCAATCCCTCTCCCGTCTACCTGTACAGCTCTTCAGATCACACTATTTTTATTTTTACGCAGTATTGAAGCAGGGGGTCTGCAGAGCTAAACTGCATTAATTTCAGGGCTGAGGACCCCTTCCTGAGATACAGACCTCTGTATGGAATGCCGGTATCTGCTGCAAGTTTAAATCTCCACGTCATGCCCCATGTGACTGGGACATGTTATCAGCCCTAAGATACCAGAATCTCATACGGGGAAGCAAGGGATCCCGGACCTGAAATGAATGGGGTTCAGCGCCAGAGACCACCTGCTTTAATACTGTGCGCTAAAAATAGTGAGGTGCTGTGTGGGGGACAGTGACGGCTATTCTCTGCACAGCTCTTACAGACTGGTTGCAGCCACATAGGCCTCATCCCCACTGCTTGCGTGTTTGTTGTGAACAAGATACAGCTCTCTATGGGGCCGGCCCCAGTCACTGCTTGCGTGTGCCTGCAGAAAGCACGATACGCCACCACCTTTGCCAAAAGACAAGAAATGTATCTTTTGGTGCGGCGGCCGAGTGCTGGCTACGTCACGGCGGCGATTTAACCAATGAGGGCAAACTAGCTGTGTGACATGGCCACGGTCCCCCTGCTCTTATTTGGCACCGCGACCCTTAGACCACATATCGCAACTTAAACTGGTGCACGCGCCTCCTGGCGCTCCGACGTGCACACAGTGACTGGAGCCGTAGGTTTAACGCAGCGGGAGTTCCCTTCAGAAACCTGGACCCTCGCTGCGTTATCACTTCTGGGAAATGTACTCAGCTGGGCCGTGAGACGGCTGCGCTAGATCCACTTTACATTAAGCCCAAGCCGTGTGTGTGTCTCAATAATAAGTATCTTCGAAACTGCTGGCGTGCCTGCAACGTGCAGAATATAACAGCCATATCAGGACAAAAGAAAATATACTGCTATCACGTAAAGTGCTTACGTGCAAAAAAAGTTTGTGTCCTCCATAAAACATGCTGGGGCAGTTCAATACATGATACAGTTTTTTTAAAAAAATTCTAAAAATCACGCAGCAAGTAAGAGAAAGGGATTATTCACAGTAGCACTTTGTTGCAGAGATTGAGGCGATTATAGTAAGCGGTTACATAAATAGTTTGAATAGTAACTACTATCGCAGCTGGGTCCTGATGGCTCAGCAGTTTTTGTCCTTACTGTGAGATAACAGCAGACTATCTCAGTTGTGACAGTCACCGCATGTGAGAAACGCTAAACGCTGATCTTCCTCCATCTGCAGCATGTATCCCATCTATTCAATGCCACTCAGTCACATGATCATCCCTCCCAGTGACACCGTCGGGAAGCGCATTCTGCCTCTTCATCGGGGCGACAATTTATAGTTGTAAGGGAAGTGGTATAATGGTATTGCTTCCAATGTTGATCATCTTTTTTTCTCCCCCACTTCTGGGTCACTCATGTAGACACTCAAGGTGGGGAGGGGGGGGGGTGTTATTTTTTGGGATATACATATATACACTCATTTATTGTGTATCCCTGGTAGTATTCCTGACATAATCCTATCCGGTTTATTTACTTGATTGCTACAGGCAAAAAATTTTTTTTTTAATTTCCCCCTTACAATCTAGAAAAAAATAACACACACTTCTCCTGCTTACAATTGAAGATATTGTCAATGTTTTCAATTACCTCATTGCCGATTACATGACCAGGATGTAGTATAAATAGTAATTAATACAGATGAGTTTAAAAAGCAGACTCAAGCATTTAGGAAATAATTAGTGGTAACAATTTTGATAAGTCACAACTCAAGTAATTTCTAGAAATATAAATGTGCAGCACATCATTGCTTAATATGTCAGTACAGAACTTGAGCCCCCCTGTGTTAGCATACAGTATGTGTCTAATTCATGGGTTTAATATGTTCAGCCATTTGTGATTTGATTTAATGACTAACATGGGATGAGCTCAGGGACATACACATTTACATTGTGCCATACTTGAGTGAGAACACCCAATGTTGACAGAATGTTATTTAGAAATCTGGCATTTTCACAGTGGCTCGAACAAGTACTGACCCGATCATTATAAATAATCAGACGTGCTTTGGCCCTTTAGCAGAATGGCATTGACGACAGATATTAAAGATGGTGCACATTTATCCAGAAACTACAGCACATAAAACAATATGGTGTTTGCTAAAGACTCCAAAAGGAGAACTCGTGGAGTATTGTGCTTTTGGGATTATTTCAGCAGTTTTGGGGGAGATCAGAACTTTTTTTCCCTTCTGTACTCTTCGGGTAAGTGTTACAAAACATGAAACTGTCACTCTACAGACGGCGCGGCAGCGTTTTGAGACGACAAAAGATTTAGGGGTTTTTTTGCATCACGTGGGCGGTTCGCCCCCAATCAGGGCAAACCAGCCTGGTGATGTCATGCCCGTGCCTCCCCCGTCACACGAAAATCGAAGTCCATTGATCGCTCAGGTGACAGACGCGCACGGCTCTGTCGCTCGCTCGCCTGCACTATATCTGAGGCCTAAGGCACAACAACTTTCAAGGTAAGAAATTGAGTAGGGTGTGTGTGTGTGTGTGTGTGTGTGCGTGTGTGTGTGTGTGCGTGCGTGCGTGCGTGCGTGTGCATTTTAACTGCAGTGCTTATGATAGAGTAATGGATAGAAAGCGGAAGACATGCAAAGTATAAGGTAATTTACTGTATTTTGTAAGTTACTGTTTTTAAGGTATGAAAAAATACGGCCGAGGACATTTAATCGCGGCTGTTTTGCCGCAGCCAAGTACCCACTGGCGTTTAGCCACCACTCGCCTCGCCGCCGGCTGTTTTGCCATGGCCAAGTAGCAAAGGGCGTTTAGCCACCACTCGCCTCACCACCGGCCGTTTTGCTGCCAAGGTAAGCCCCTAACCTTACCCTTTACCCCCCAAAAACTCTAATCTTAACCCCTAATACCAACGCTACGCCCTACCCTAAAAACCTTAATCTCTTATTACTAAACTCCCTACCCTTAATCCCCCACCCTAACCACTAAAACCTCTTAAATTAACTTACTTTATTGGCGAAATGACCGGCGGGTCAGTGTCCAGCAACGGAGCCGATGCCATGAAAGGTCCCTTGGTGACCAAATGTCTGATTCTGAAAAGGATGTGTGCAACAGTGTTGGGTGAAAGGAGATGGTGAAGTGTCTTAGTATAGGAAGGACGCCACCAACGCCAGAGATTGGACATGGCACTGTACAAAGTGTCCCTTCTCATAGCATCATCTCATGGGTGTGCAGGTGGTCCTCGCCTATCCCATGGAATGCATCACGCAAACCGCTGTCGGCTAACGGACCGTCGGATTGTGGGTTCCATGTTAATCGGCGGCGTTGACCGTTGGATAAGCGGGTCCGACATCGGATAATGCTTCTGGCAGACTGCATTATGCGGCGTGAGATAAGGCATCCGTCGGTAGGCGAGGATGCACTGTACACAGCCTATTGAACCTACAGAAGTTTCCTATTTTCAGCAGCTCTATCTCTGGCCATTCTGGATGTGATGGGTCAGAATGCAACAGTCTGTACAGAAATTTGTAGAGAAGGATCTTATAACTAATTTGGCTGGTTGCACTACTGATTCAATTATATAGTGTTTACATTATTATATATCTAATGTTAGTTTACAGCAATGGCTCTCAACTCCAGTAGTCCTCAAGACCCCCCAACAGGTCAGGTTTTAAGGATATCCCAGCTTCAGCACAGGTGGCTCAATCAGTGGCTCAGTCTTTGACTGTTGGGGGGGTGGGTGGGGGTCTTGGGGACTACTGGAATTGAGAACCACCGTTATACAGTAAAATAAAAGTGAAATTATGGATATAATTATCTGAAAGATAATGGTACAACACATCCAAAAATTATATATTATACACGTATTTGCTTAGTTTAGCATGTGTTTGGCTAATTGCTCATTGCGTGGCTTTCGTATTTTACATTATTATGTTAGCCAGCGTTGATTTGTCTTCATTTGTTGGCACATATCCAGTAAAACTGCATATGTAATTATGTAATGTTTATTTTAATGCTTAGATTCTACATTACAAGTTGTAGATAAAGAAACAGGTGTGTATATCTCTGCAGGAACTCAAACTGACATGTGCACTGGAGGGAGCTTTGAGGAGCTTGTCACAGCAGGATCACATCGGTTTTATACATTTGCTTATTACTCGGGTTGCTTATTTTGCTTTCTGTACTAAACGTTATTCTTCTTGTCACCATGCTTGTAGATCTATTAAATATAAAGCTTTTGGGAGTCTAAGAACAATATATTTATCATATTCCTTTCTAACGTGATTTGCAGTAAGTGTAAGCCGCGCAATGAGTGGCTTTAGCAAAATGAATGTATATTGCAGTAGGAAGCTTTTAATATGATACTAAAAAGCCTGATTTGTATAGGCGATTATAATATGATCATTGTCAACTAAAAATGCTCTATTGTTTATATAAATACTGTTTTGTTTTAATACCTCTTAGAATGTATTATTTGTTTGCGTGAAGCTTGCACAAAAGGTATATCCATCCTGTTAACATACTTTTATATGTAGGTATTTTGAATGATTTTAATGTATTTTTGCTGCTAGATATTGACTTTTAATGTCACAGTTCTCTTAGTGGTGGAGACCCTGTAATCAATTCTGTACAGTCACCTGGGGCTTGTAGCAGGGAGCTCTAATACCCTTTGTTAGCCGACTAAATTCTATTTCCCTTCCATTGTACTGTGCTACTTGTCAAAGTAACAGTACACCCAGGGTAAAAGATTTGCACACAAAGAAACTTAAGTAAAGGCTGGCAAATTGCAATTCATGTGCCTGTGAATTGTAAAGTCAGGCGCGATGTATGGTAGCGTTGCACCTGGCGTAAATAATTATATGCTTGCAAAGGAAACAAGGCTGCATGCAAGGTAAAAAGCCAAATGCCAGGATGATTGTTTTGGATTAGGACATTTTTTCGACGATCAAATGTGCTCGTACAGATCAAGAGTCCTGATAACAACCAGCAGCCCTTTTCCCCCCTCTTTAGCCTAAGCTTTCTCCTTGCATGCTGTGTGATCTCTTATTATTCTCTCACCTCCCTGTGGCGGCAGTGGTGTACCACTCAAATACTACTTACCGTTGCACTGTATGGGTGCTAGATCTCTGTGGCCCTCACCCAATATGGGGTGACGCTGCTTTCCCCGTGCAGGAAGAGACTTTAGGCTAAGATTATAGTACGCGCGTGGCGTCGCGTGCGCCTGTTGCCCCGAGCGATGGGTGAACTGAGCTTCCAGCGATTGGGGAGGCGTGACGGATGCGTCACCAGGCTGGTTTCCCCCTCATTGGCTGAACCGCTCACGTGACACGGCGCG
Source organism: Ascaphus truei (assembly GCA_036426205.1). Lineage (NCBI taxonomy): Eukaryota > Metazoa > Chordata > Amphibia > Anura > Ascaphidae > Ascaphus > Ascaphus truei. Next base: position 39,838,496 of record CM071575.1, on the reverse strand, counting down.
CGGAAAAAAAAAACGAAATGATTTGTCTTTTGAAAAATCTGCCGCGTGGTCGCTCTGCATCGCGCCCGCGCCCGCCCACACTATGGCTGGCCCCTATTAGCTGCTGCACTTTGTTCTTGCAGCACGCGAAATCGCACGCACCGTCGCGCCTACTATAATCGCAGCCTTAGTCTTATTCATTTGAATGGAGATGAACTCCCCAGTAATGGAAAGCAGCTTCAAACATTGAATAAGGGCCTAAATATAACTGGTTTGACATTACAATCACTTCTGTATAGCAGATTATTGTAGGATGTTTAAAGTGCATTATTGTAGATCAGCTGTATTGGCATTTATTTAAGTAACGAAGGGGATTTATCAGACCGTACCATACATTTACTTAGAAATAGTTTTAGTATTATGTTTTATGTGCAACTTAACTGCATTTTTATATTGCCATCTTAGCAACTGAGCCTTGTTGGTCGTACAGCAATCTGCTATGCAGCGTACAATGGAATGATCACATATTCCCGCGCTTACATAGCCTTCTGTGGGAATGGTGATATCATTTGGATTTTCCTAGATCAGTATCAGGCCTTCATGCACTCGCCCTATATATCCTGGCCTGATAAACCTGTAATAATAATAATCCAGATGAAAATGTAAGTGGTTTGGTTTTTATTTTCGCAAGTGATGCTGTAGGAATTGCAGGGCACTGTTGTTTCCTTCGTGTGTAGATATTTGTGGTGCTCTTGTCATGCTATGTTTCTGTTCTGAACAATTAAAGAAGGATAATGCAAATACACAGCAGCAATCCTTTCTCCCCCTGAGGCTCGGGATCTGATGTCAGGAAGATACTATCCAATTTGCATTGAGAAGGATACATTAAATCTTGTTTACTTTGGTTCTTGTCAGGAAGGCTGATCTGCCCGTTACCGAGAGCAAAGTGTGTCCCAGACCATAAAGTCAATGTTATATGTTCATTGATACAGAATGGATTGTCACCAAACCTCAGAGGTCATATCTTCAAGGTCAACGCCACTGATATTTACCAAAGAAAAATACAGGATGTTATCAAATAAGGACCAATAAAGATATTTCCTTTGGAAGATCATTTTTAATGTTAACTCTGCGAATTGTGTTCCCAGAAACTCTTTCAGTAAAACATGTTATTCACTTGTGGTGGTTTTTTTAAATAACCTTTAAATGCAACGTATTGAAGAATACTACAGTATATTTTGAGACACATGTGTCAGTTGAATTTTTTACCGATGCAAAAACATTTCATTTGATCTAGCGAATAATTATGTTCAATTTTATTCAAGCAAGAAAAAAGGTTCTCTCTGTAATCCCTTCTTCCATTTTACCCAACCTTATTTGGGGAATCGCTGCCTGCGGTGTCAAACTTCAATTTTGCTTTCAAGTGGGCGCTGCATGTGAATGAACTATAAGTACACATCACCTCTTAAACGGCAAATTATTGCTGTACTGTGATTTTTGTATTTTTTTATTTGGCCTGTAGTTTTCTTCAGTTATTTGTCAAACAGCTGAATGGTTCTGGGCACGAAGTGTGCTGCAATATCACAATACTGTGTCTGAGGACAACATTTTAAACCCAGGCAAACATCAGTCATTATACAAATATAAAAAAAATTATAGTACTATTCATTCAGGACCTAAAACTGTGAGCATGGAATGCAAGGGAAATGTAGCAATACATGCACCTATAGGTTCAATGTAGACAACGGGCAATCCTTGCTCCAGAGCACTTCTGTGAAATGCAAATATTGTATTGTATGTCTTTATTTATATAGCGCCATTAATGTACATATTTATTTATTTATTTTATTTATAAAATATTTTACCAGGAAGTAATACATTGAGAGTTACCTCTCGTTTTCAAGTATGTCCTGGGCACAGAAGCGCTTCACAGTAGTAATACATGTGGTAATCAAATAAATAACAGATAATATAAATAACAGGTCATGGGAATAAAGGCTTTAGACATAAAAGTAACATTAAGGAAGAGGAGTCCCTGCCCCGAGGAGCTTACAGTCTAATTGTTAGGTAGGGAGAACGTACAGAGACAGTAGGAGGGAGTTCTGGTAAGTGCGTCTGCAGGGGGCCAAGCTTTATGTGCCATGTGTTCAGAATAAATATGAATGCATTAGGATCAGGTTTTTTAGGCTTTTCTTAACAAAGATGAATCTTCACATGGGACTTTTAGAGGGTAAGTAGGTGCCTGGAAAACATTTATCAGAGAGACCGAGGAACAGTGTTCAGAAAGGAGTTCCACAAATAGAAACATTCAGATGTGTATGTTCCTTATTGCCTCTGCTTGTATTAACATATATGTACTTGTCATTAAAATGTTATTGTGCTCCCTCCCACCTTGTACTGCTCCATGGAATAGAACGTTAGAGAAAAGAAAGGAAGGGGGCAGCCCTGAGCAGAGGGCAAGAAGCAAGCAAGAGAATAGGGAGATGGCAGCACTGAAATTAGGGGAGGTACAGTACAGGACTCTGCACCTTGTGAATAAAGCTAAATAATAATGGGAAGCCATACGTGTCATGAATCGTTCTATCTGAAGGAGTCTGGTGCTTTGTAAGGCACGATGCTGGGATTTGGTTGAGTGGTGGTAATCAGGGCACAAGAACACAATGGCATGTATTGGTTTACAATACAGAGAATGATGCATATGTATACAGCCAATAATTGTAGTCAAACAAGTTAATGAGGTCAGCTAGTGAGAGTAGAAACAGATCAATGGGAGAAGTCAACATTGACAAAATCTATATTATATACTTGACAACATATGTTTATTACCAAGTTTCCTCCCCTCAGTACTTACTTGCATAGTACTTACAGGAGTGATACGGTATTTAGGAAGTGTGCATCATCTGAATACGCGTTAAATCAGGAGTATTGGAAAGAGACATGAATAAAATATAGAATTCCGCAGTTAAATGATTGATGATATTTCTTGTGGACACTTCTGCATGATCATTTAATTAATATGGCGCCAACATAACCTGCCCTGCAGTACAATGTGGGGGTAAGGACAAGAACCAAACATAAAATACATGCATATTAAAACATAAGGAAACCTCAGTGAGGTCCCTGTTCAGAGAAGCTTGTAATCTAAATGGTCATAGTGATGACGTGAGGCCACTCAGCATGGCATTATCCATAGTCTTGTCAGGATATTTGAAAGTGTGAATGGTGGGGGAGAGTTTGATGGTGCAGTGTAAGGACTCCATTGTCCGAGTGCAGCCCTGGCAAAATCTTGGAAGGGTTTGCACAGTGAAGCAGCAGATATAGTATGGTTGGTGAGGTAGACGCCTGGCAGCATCATTTTGGATGGACTGGAGGGGGTACAAATCGGAAGAAGGGGAGACTGGCTCGTAGCAGGTTATAATAATCCAGTCAGCATATTAAAACTGCATGAATTAGGATTTGGGTGGATTGTGTGCAGAGGAAAGGGCATATTTTAGCACTATTTCGGAAATGAAAGCAGTAAGAATTGGTGAGGGTAGTGGTAGTCCGGTATAAAGGAGAGGGAGGAGTAAAGTTTGACTCCTAGACATCTAGCTTGTAGTATCTTGAGGATACGGTCAGCGAGATGTCAGGCATAGGGTTAGAATTAGAGGAAGGAAAAGCATTTGTTCTGTTTTGGAGATGTACCAGTGGTGGGAATTCCAGGAGAAAATAGCAGAAAGCCAATTAGTAATATGAGGGGAGTGTAACGATGTTCGTCTCAAGCAAGAAACGGTCCCACAGGGCCGAGGTAGGAATATGAAAGAACCGACCTGAGCCGAGGGGCAGAGTCCTGATAGAGTAGTGAGTTGTAAGCTGAAGGGAGGTTGGGAGCAGAAGAGGAGTTGTTGCAGGCCACCGCCTTTAGGAGACACACATGAGACTGGAGGAATCTTTAGGGTAGCTGGTAGCTACAATTTAGACGTGACCAGGTTTACTTGTTTCGCAATCTTGTAGGGAGCTATGAACCTAGGCCCGAGCTTCAGGGAGGGACTCTTCAGATGGATCTTCCTGGTAGATTACCATACGAGATCTCCAACCTGGAACTGTGGGGCTGGCCGCCGACGCTTATCCGCGTGATCCTTCTGCTGAAGGGAGGCTTTAGTTACGTTGGCATGAATCCTCCTCCATAGAGACTTCGCTCCTGGACCTTGTCTTCCACCGCGGTACTTCCAGATATGGAGATGGACGATGGAAGAGTAGAAGAAACTGCAGAAATAGTCTGAGACGGTGGAATGGCTCCCGGAAACAAGGAGATTGGGTCATTGAATGCCTGATGCGGTGGTATCCCCTTGGTTTGCTTCTTGTTGAAAACTTCCCCAAAATCCTGGTGTGCGAGGGTAAGGCCATCGGGGAGAGATACAGACGACTGCGGTAAGTCAGAGCTGGGATGAGGTACAGACAAGCAAGTACTATGACATCGCTGGCCCCAGGTGGTCACTTGCCCCGTTAACCAGTCGACAGTAGGGTTGTGGGCTCGCAACCAAGGGAGACATAATACAATAGGTGCTGAGGGTGCATTGATTACCATGAAAGGGAGTAGCTCCTTATGTAGAACTCCGATGTTCACTACCAGGGTAAGGAACTCCTGGATGAGGGTACCGGGTCCTAGGGATCTTCCGATCGCTGCAATCTCTAACAGAATCTCCAGAGAGCGAAGGGAATTGCGTGCTGTTTGGTGAACAAAAGATCGAGGAAGTTACCGGCTGTTCCAGAATGCACGAAGGCCTGAGTGGAGACTGAGGTCGAACCCCATGAGAGGAAAACCGGAAGAATCCGGGAAGTCGGTGAGAATGCAGAGGTCAAGGCAGGTGGAAGACAGGGGTGGTCGAGGTACGTAGCCGGGGTCTGGTAACGAGGAAGACAAAAAGTGCGTTGCATGTACTCAGCATGAACTGGAACTTTGCTCGGCAACTTCCTGCTTACAGGGCTGTCCTTTTAAAGGAAGTTGCCAGGAGCAAAAATGGAGGATCCTGCCACAGAGGGCGAGCTAGAGCAAAATCCCGGTCCGGACTCAGAAAACCCGGGACGGATTTTGCAAAACCTCATAGGGAGAAAGACTTCAGAAGAAGATTGGTAGATTTTTGTGCCGTCAGCATAGGGTTGGTAGTTAAAATCAAGTGACTGTATTTATTTCCCCAGGGATGAGGTGTCATTAGAAAATGTCCTATTATAACAGTGCCATAAGGCAGGGGAGCGCAAACTTTTACTGCTGCGCCCCCCTGTCTGGCCTGCTCCAGAGCTCGCGCCCCGCCTCCTGCCTTGCAGCTGCGTCAAATGATGCTCCAGGGTCATGTGACGTCAGGTCACGTGACCCGTGGCGTCATTTGATGCCTGGGAAGTCACATCACATGACCCTGCGGCGTCATTTGACGCTGCGTTGCCATGGAGACGCGTCACAGCATCACAGGAAAGAACCACTAATGCCACGAGACTATGGCGTAGGAGACGGTGGTTGATGGTATCAGACAGCAAAGAGATTTAGTTAGGTTAGTAAGGAAAATTGCCTCTGTGAATTTGCCTTGAAGAGATCAGTTGCAACTGTTGTTAGAACCGTCTCTGCTAAGTGATTAGCGCAGAATCCAGATTGACGGGTATCAATGAGGGAGTTGGAGTAACGAACATATATCATCCGTTTATAAATAAGGTGTTCAAGCGGACGAATGATCCAATGAGCCCAGGGTCAGAGCTGGCAACAGATCTCACGGGAACTCGATTGATATAAAAAAAAATACAAAAACGTTATTCAGGACATACTGAAAAATACAAACTGGTCCTCCCTTGCGTTTCCTGCCAAACGGAGCTTTCGCAAGGAGAAATCGCCGTTTGGCTTGGGAGGACCTTTTTGTACTAAGTATGTCCTGAATAAACTTTTTGTATTTTTTTTTATATCAATCGAGTTCCCGTGAGATCTGTTGCCAGCTGCGACTCTGGACTCATTGGATCATTCGTCTACTTCTACATACTTTGGAGACACACTATCGGGATCAAGCAGTCACTGAACTGCTGGTATCACAGTGCATCAGGGATGGATTTGATTCAAGCGACGGGACAAAGACCCCACAATCCCGGGTCCCTGGCTTCATATTGAGACAGGTGAGCTCTTCCTCCCACAGAACCCGGGTAGGGGAGCAGATAGATAATATATGTCTTATCCCTGATATTTTGACTTGAATGCACTAATCCGCTCTACAAGCAACGTTACGGTATAACTAATTCGGGTGGTACGCCTTTTTCCTTGAGCACATGACAGTCTTTGGCTACTTTGCTAAAGACATTCAAGTAGTTTAGAAGCAAATGGTCGAAGGACGATTGGGCGGTAGTTCGGTGAGACTGGGCCTAGGAAGGGCTTCAGGATGGATGCCATGAGCCAGTGCTGAGAGAGAGGTTGAAGAGGTGGGTCAAGTAGGAATGATTGTGGTGGAGAGGGAGTGAAGAATATATGAAAGAATTGGGTGCGGCACTTCCCAGTCATCACATGAGGGGAGATGTTAGTGTGGTTGGCAGTAGACCGTGTGATATGTAATTCCATATAATGTCCATTTTATCACTGAAATGTGGGACAAGTTAGTGAGCCATGCAGGCAGAGGGGGGAGTTGAAAGTGGAGAACAATCGTTGGGTATTGGAGGGCAGAGTAAATATGAGATCGCAAAAATAGGTTTGTTTAGATAGAGATCAGCATTTTATGAAGAGAGAATTCATTTGTTGTGTGTAAAATACAACGGGGATATTGCGATCTCCTCCACTGACGTTCAGCACAGCAGGAGGGTAACGTGGCTTAATATATTTGAACACAAGAAAAAGGCTAAATATTGTAGTAGTTTCACAATTGTCGGTAGGGTAACAGAAGTATTAGTATATTTAAAGTGTTTTTGCCATTTCTTGGGTGTAGTTAATTCAGGAGTATAAATCGCCATATTATGAAAGGGAAAAAATACTAGATAAAGCACAAGGTTAGAGGCTGGTTTCAAGATACTGAAGCGCTTTATTCTATATCCACTGTAGCATGTTAAAGAAGGATCTAAGTGTTATCTCTAGTGGCAGGAGATATGCTAATGGTGAATTAATTTATTTATGAAAGTCATAAACTAAAAATGAGGGATAGTTCAGAAATGTGGAGATAGCACAAAACCTATAACAATCTGTCAGACTAGAGAATATCATCCCCAGGAAAATTACATTAGGCAAAGCACGTACACTGCTGTGAAAATGTAGACATTTATCAATCATGTGCGCAAACAGAAAAAAAAGCATTTAATTCATTAGAACAACAATTTTTATTTCACTATAACTAGTTCACAAATGTGTGCAAGAAACATTTATTTAGATATACCAAATAATATAGGCAAAAAGTCCTTATTCCAAAATATCCAGCTTATGTTCTTAATGATTAATACACCCTCAAATTATGGCATATGTAATCACATCTGGATATTGCTCTAATGTGTGTCTTCTCTGCATCAGTTAACAAAATTAAATTATAGGGCCCTGGAGGCTTAACCGTCATTATTACTGCATCATGCATTGTACAGAGCTGCTTTTCCTGACAATAAGACGACAAATCATTGGACTAGTGAAGCATAAATTGTGTTTGGAACTTTTAACCTATTTTCATGAGTGTTTATGGATTCCTTTTGTCCCCACTTTTACTAATACATAGCTTTTTGCATCAATGCTTAATTTTGTATGAGAGAGCATGTACTGAATGTAGGTTACTAGTAAAGGGATCCCAGCCATGTGAATGCCAAACACTAGGGGGCTCCAGTACCTTTTTCAAGAATTCACTGATGCAAAAGTGAATTTCCCTGCTGATTACAAGGATACAAAGACACAGATGTAAACAATAGGATGATTGTCTGCCAGTCTGTAAACATACAGTATGTATCCTGAGATTCATAACTACCTAATGAAGTGTACAGCCACCTCTTAAATTAATATAACTAATGCTACTGTATCCTATTAAATGCAAATGCTCAGAGACTCAATTAACCATTCAGTGTACACACACACACACACACACACACACACACACACACACACACACACACTTTACACAAGGTTGAATGTTCTCTTTTGCCAGATCTCTCCATCCTCATTTAAGAGCTTTCGATGTGACTTCATTTTCCCGTCTCGCTTGCCATCACGATGGTGTTATTTTATGATATTTTAATAGATCGAAGTCGGTGTTCAGCGACTTCAAATATCTTTTGAAATGGAAGTAAATAAAATATCTAGAATATGACAATTGTAGCATTGATGTTTCTTGGGTAACCTTATATTTGCAAAACTTTCTTACAAGCATCAATACAATATTTTTTTCTTTCTCCAAACCCAGTGGACCCTGAGATTTATAATGCAGAGTTTAAGACACAATAGAGAATAACAATAGAGGTCCCATGATATATCTGGATAACCATTTCCCCTCTGCTGCCAGGGCAGAGAAAAGCAGCTGTAGTATTAGATAATAGTATCTGCATTTTTTTTATTTTTTTTCAATGTACTGATCATCCTTTGAAAGTTATGTCCACTTCCTCTCTTGAAACAGCCTCTGACACACACCTAGTTTAGCTCTGTCCTTTGGCAACAAAGTATCACAAACAGATTTGTTGCTGTGTCCCAAACAGATTTGTTGGCATTGAAAAGGTTAAATGACCTGGAATTTACTGGTTTTTGGAAAGTCAGTAAAAGGACAAGGGACATTAAAACAAACATGGTAAGATATCAGGACCAAACTAATGGCAGTTATTTATTTAATAGGCCAAATAAGACAATTAAGCCCCTACAGTCAGAAGTATTTTGAAAGTCTGAAATGTTTAGCTTGCTTTCTTTTACAAAGGGGAATCCGAGTGGGGGACAATCCTATTTACTCCACCCCAATAATCAGACTGATTAGACAAACACATGGGCAGAAAAAAAAACTGATGCTAACATTCAGATTGCAGGGTTTGCAAAATAGTCCCAGGATAGGTTATTCGAAATTAGAAAAAAAAGTATTTTATAGAAAGTATCAAATCAACATGTTTTTAACTTGGTACCATTAAAAACGTCAAGACAAATAAGCACTTCTGTGAGCTCTGATGTCTCCATCTAATGTCCATTTCTATACCACTGTGGATCTCTGTAAATAATCTGTTAAAGTAAATCCTTGGATAGGAATAAATAGATAACCCCCAATCTGGATATTATCCTCTTAGCAAACATTAAGTTAAAATGCAAGAACAATAAGCGTTCCCAGAGTTCCCAGGTTGATGTTATAAAGACATGGGGTGATAAAACGTGCTATTACTTGGGCCAAATAATCTGTGATATTGGATGGGGTTGAATTCAATAAGCAGGGACAGGCTCAAGCAGTCCTGGTGTGGCAGGCTGTTTCTGTTGGAGTGCAGTTGGAAGAATCTCAGAGACAATCTGGGAGATACAAATTCAGAATAGAAAATCAGGGATAGTCAACTCCAGTCAAGAGCTACCAACAGGTCAGGTTTTCAGGATATCCCTGCTTTAGCACAAGTGACTCAGTCTTCGATTGTGCTGAAGCAGGGATATCCTGAAAACCTAACCCGTGGGTAGCTTGGGAGGAGTGGAGTTGGCCACTCCTGGGATTGTACCTCTCTGCTGTAATATGGGGGGGTCATCATTTTGTCATTCAGCTACTGACACGTTTGGACTGATTCAAATCCCTAACTATCCTTTAGCTACATCCAACGTGAGCTGCCCTGACATTTCTGCATTAATTAAAGCTCATAGTAATGTATTATTTATAATATAAATGTTACTTGCAGTTGCACAAGAGATCACCCTGATTTTGCCCACGTGTTGCATATTCTGTAACACAATACTACAAGCTTTAAATGATGGAACTGAAGAATAGTTAGTGCTGGAGAAGCACTGACTTTGTTAAACCCAGTTTTAACCCGTGTCAGTTTCTCTTTATTTTGAGTAAGTACATATAAAAGGCAGGGAAATTAAATAGAAATGTGCCTCGTCTTGTAAAATCAAGTTAAGGTTGGTAGTAAAACAATAAGACAAATCAAGTCTTTATAAAAGCAGGTTAAACTATGTGTATTTTATTCTAACTAATAACTGCAGCTTGGTCCCAGAGCTGATGCAGAATTATTCTCTTAATTGCACTTTATTCTTTGCCTGTCTAGTTTATTAACATTATATTGTGTTCCTAGAATTACATCTCTCTGCATTAATCACCTTCTTTTCTTTCACACCACTGCGTTGCAGCTGATAATATTTAAGTATTGTTCAATTAAATTAAAAAAAAAAAATATTTGAGAAAATGCAGGTGTTTCTACACCTGTGTTATAATGCCAACGAGTTAACACAATTAGCTTGAAAAGAACAAGCATGTAGCAGGCTAAAGAACGAGTAAAAGGCATGAGTATCTATTTTCTTTTCAGTGCCACAATCAAGACACACAAAAAAACGAGGTTGCATGGGTGGTCCACAATAATAAACCAAGTTTAACACCCAGAAATAAGCGCAATAATACGTTTATAGTAACCCAATTACTTTACACTTTCAGTACTATTTTGAATACAAGAGGTTTTGTAATCCTGTTTTGTCATGAACATTTTGGAAAAGGTGTAATCCCTGTTTTTATTGCTCGTATTTATAATTTCTAAGAATTAGGTGAATTAAATTTAAAATTGTACTAATGGGCTTATAACTGACACCTGCAAATATTTTTTATTTTGTAATGCACTTGTGTTTTGTTATATTATAGAAAATTATTATATTATATAAATTGTTATATTATATTAAAGTACCCTGTGTGGTGTGTGTGTGTGTGTTGGTGTGTGTGTGTGTGTGTGTGTGTGTGGTGTGTGTGGTGTTTGTTGTGTTGTGTGGTGTGTGTGTATACGCAAGTAATATATACACACACACACATATACACACACAGTGGTAGTTTAATGCAAGAGTAAATGTAGGTAATATGTATATTCAGGCATTTACCAAAAGTGCATATAATATGACATATGTATCCCAACTAATAACAATATCAGTAAGTGTATATCGGAATGTACTCGATCATATTCATTGATTTGTCTTTATTATTTTATTTAGGATAATGCAGGTTAACATTATTGGTTCTAACACGGTACCAACTTTATGGGAAAAAAGTACAATTGAAATAGTTTTTTACAGCAGGGATATTAGAATAAATAGCACTGTAATACCATTTAGGCATGACCACCTGTCACTGTATTATTGTATAACGGGGGGCAGGTTTGTAGAAACACTTTGGACCCCATCATTGTCCATCTCTGGTTAGAGAAGTCCTGAAAATTTAGAATTAGCTAGATATTGGAAATGAGTTTTCATTGGTCATGCAATATCTGATGGCTGATTGGAATGACCATCTTTATTAAGTTCTGCGTTTCAATGGCAACCTATAATGTTTAGTGTGTCCCTAAATGTAACTCCCCATCATGGTCACCAATCTGACGCCTGCAAAAGATGGGCACAAAACAACCGTGTTGCAGTGACTCGCTGCCCCTCTGTGCTGACCAAGGAAATAGATTATTTGGTCTGTCACCTTCACCAGCACCCAGTGAACATCAGTATGCGTTATATATATACACACACACACACACACACACACACACACACACACACACTCAATTGCCAATTTTTTGCGGGTACATGAAAATAGTTTATTTTTTATTTTTTATCTGCCTCGTAAATATGCTTAAACTAATCAAGGAAGAATTTACTTCAAATTACAGGAATAAGATATGACTTGTTATGTCCATTAATTTGGGCAGTGCTAGCACTCATAAGGTTCAGTTGATAACATTATTGTCACCCTAAAATAACTCTCACACGTGTAAACAGAAACATATAATATACTCAGTTAATAGAACCTAAATTCAACTGGGGGGGGGGGTCGGGGTGAAAGCGCGGGAGACACGGGGAGAGGAGGAGGTGCGCGCGGGTGCTGCTAACACTGTGAGCCCCGCTAATGTATGTAACAGTGTGTGTGTGTCACTGTGTGTGTGTCTGTCACTGTGTGTGTGTGTGTGTGTCACTGTGTGTGTGTGTGTGTGTGTCCCTGTGTGTGTGTCCCTGTGTGTGTGTGTGTGTGTGTCCCTGTGTGTGTGTGTGTCCCCCTGTGTGTGTGTGTCCCTGTGTTCCCTGTGTGTGTGTCCCTGTGTTCCCTGTGTGTGTGTGTGTGTGTGTCCCTGTGTGTCCTTTGGCCCGTCACTCCGCCTCAGGCCAATGAGAGGTGTGCGGGGGCGGGCGGGCCAAGGGACCAATGAGATTTCCCCTAGGGACACCGGACATCCAGGCAGGCAGGCAAACATACAGTGCTTTCACTAATATAGTATAAGATGTAAAATACTTATGTAACACCCCTATTCCCCCCCCCCCCCCCCCCCCCCCGCCGCAGCAGATAGGGTGTACACGTGTGATAATGTATATTACCCGTTCCCAGCGGAATTAGAGTGTTAGCTCCGCGGGCAATTACCTGTGATCTCAGGGTTCCCTCTGGCAGGTTCAGGCCTTGGCTGTAATGGAGGATAGTTGGTGGTTGTGAGTACAGGATAAAGAATAGGGCCCCAGGATCTTTTGCAACTCAAAGGTCTTTTATTAACAGGCACAAGAGCTCTAGGCTTGCACAGGATCAATGATCCCTCTCTTGATACACAGTGGACTCTCACAGCATATCATTAGGCAGGCTTTTCCTAATGTACCTTGTAGGGCAATTTCCCTTTTTGACCCTTCCCATTCAGAAAAGGACTTCCATGCAGGCTTTAGCCTCTATTCCACCTCAATCCCACACCTAACTCGGAGTTGGGCCCACCAACCTTCTCTGCCAGAGCGGTCTCCTTTTGGCTCCCTAGTCCCTAGCACCCTGCATGCCAGAATACTTCTTCTTCCTGAACTTCACTTGGAAAGGTCTGGCTTCTTCTCACTGGCCCTTGACTGTACATCCCAGGAGCTTGAGGCTCCCAGGCAGCCTACACTTTCCCTGCTCACTCACCCCCTAGGAGAGTGATGAACCTGCACTTCCCTAGGTGAGGGATCAGCTAACTGCCTTTTTATCAGCTTCCCACTTAGGCTGAGTTCAGGGTGGATACTACGGCCGCGAGCTTACGTGCGCGCCTCCGCCGCGCGCTCCTGCAGCCCAGCGATGTGTGCCTTAGCTGCAGACGTTGGATCGTGGCGTTTGTGGGGGTGTGGCGGGGCGAACGTGTCACGGAGCGGGTTCGCGGAACCAGCTCACGTGACGCGACTGCAGCCCGAAAAATCCATTTCGGTTGTAGCGGCAAAATGTAGCAGCATGAACGCTGTACTTTGCCGCCACAAGAAGCTGCAATGTGACACGGTTCGTTTAAAAACATTGCATTGTGCCGATCGTGCGCTCAAGTCGCGGAGTATCCACCCTGACCTCAGCCTAAGACGTACAGCAGGAGGACAACAAAAAGAAATGTGCTTACACAGCGCTAATCACAATAGTACAATAAATTAATAATGACAATAATAGGACTAATAAAAGAATTAACAAACTATAATAACAAAGAAAAATAGGAAAAATAGCAGGGCAGCCAGGAATGGACTGGTAGAACCAGCACCAGATATAGCACAACAAAAACAAATACAGACCAGCGCCCAAAATAGTGAATAAATGTCCACTGAGTCCAAAGGTAAGGTCCAATCAGTCGTGGGATCAGTCTCCACTCAGAAGATGGGTGACATCTGAAAAAAGGACAAGAAAATAATCAGTGTGTATTGTAAACACAACAACATAAAACATAAAACAATACTAACTAACAACATAGAACATGTAACACAGAAGCTGATGTAATTAAAACTAATTTATTAAACAAGGATTCCTGTTGCAGCGGGTCATCAGGGGTTAAAACCAGAAACAAAATTAAAAACCGGGCGCTTCTTAATCTATAGTGAATAATGCTTAATCTATATAATACAGGTGACAATGATGTGTAATTTTCAATTAATATCACAAATGTGATAAGTGACCTCCACCAGTATAAAGTGAATAATAGTAAAATACAAAATGAAAAAAGCAGCTCTACACCCTTTATACGGACTGGCAGGTCCAGGTAGATCTTGTGTAGGTTTCCAATTGAGCGGAGCGCTGTGTAACTCGTGAACATGAAAGAAAAATATATCTAATGGTGGCAGAGTAGTACAACAATAGTGATCTAAAAAGTTATAAAGTCTCTGCAATGGTTGTACTCACAAATGACCAATGTCAAAAATAGACGTCTCAGAGACCCTTCTCTCTTGTAGGAGCCTTTTAATGGATGTCCCTCAGAGTGGTGTTCTTGATAGAAATTCAGGAAGCTTTGTAGTATATAGATGGTCAAATTTTCCCAAAGGATGTTAAAGGAAAAGAAGAGAGAACGCACCAATGGTATAGTACGGTCTAAAATTGTATTAGCAGCAAAGAACAAATATATGTGATGATACACTACATTTTAATATATATGCGTTCGAAGGAGCGACAGCTGTAGTTGGAGATTGCCGGTATCTCCAGGAGCGGCGAGCACTTCCGCATGCGTCACGTGTACCCGCATCACGTCCTGTGAGTCTCAGGTCAGGCGGAAGAAGCGCCTGTGGTTCCGTTCCGTTGGTTTGCCAGCACCTGTCTCCAGTGTTCTCCCCAGCTCAGTCACCTCCCACAGCTGATCGATTCTACGCGTTTCGCTGTGGCTTCTTCAGGAATCGGAATCAAAACCAGAACCCTACTTACAGCAGGACCGGAAAAGCAAGCGTGATAACACCAGGCAAAAGCGAATTCCTCTGGACGAAGATGATCCTCTGCAGACACCTGCACAAGGGGGGGGGGGCGGGGGGGAGTTGGTCGTACACTCCTCCCGTTGGTCGCAGGAACCCGACAATTAGCTCGGCAAAGTACAGCAACACAGAGGGGGCCGCTCCTCCACAATCTTCGTGTGCTGTGAGAATATCCACCGCGTGACGCACTTCCGGTTTCTTCCAAGGCGCCGTGACCTTTGACCCTACGCGTTTCGTGATAACATCACTTCCTCAGGGGTCAGAGGTCAGAGGTCACGGCAGCATAGGAGAGACTATCACAGGGAGGCCCTTAGACAACTCTGTGATACTTCCTCCTATGTTGTGCTGCATACGGACCCCACCAGACAGTTCCAGTCAGAACTTAAGTCACTTCTTGATGATGGCACTATGCTTTGTGTCCTAAATGACAACGATAGGGAATATCTGTTTAATGCCACTCCCATCACGACAGTGTTTCACCATCTCCCAAAGATTCACAAATCACTTGTCTCCCCTCCTGGGAGACCAATAATATCTAGTATAGGATCTTTGGGGGATGGTGTCTCACGCTATGTAGATCGGTTTCTGCAGCCCTTAGTGAGAGCCCTACCGTCCTTTATATTAGATAGTGGGGACCTCCTGAAACACATTAATAAATTATCATGGAAACGAAACATGATATGGGTCACACTAGATGTGACATCCCTGTACACCATGATACTGCATGAGCACGGGATGACAGCTGTTCGCTATTTTCTTTCACGCACAGATATATCACCAGCACAAACCCCTTTTCTATTGAATTCTATTTATTTCCTTTTAACTCACAACTTTTTTCTGTTTGATGGGGTTCACTATCTCCAAACGCGTGGAACAGCAATGGGAACAAGCTTTGCCCCTTCCTATGCAAACCTTTTCATGGGCTGGTGGGAGACGTTCCACGTGTTTGGAGAGGCGAACAAATTTAGGGAGCACATTTTCTTTTACAAACGGTTTATAGACGACCTTATATTCATCTGGGAGGGTGATGTCACTACACTTTTATCATTTATTGACACTTTAAATATTAATATATTTAATTTAAATTTCACTTTTTTGTATAATCATCATCACATTCACTATCTAGATCTTCACTTATACATTGATACCAACATGAATATCAAATCGGACATATTTCGTAAAACCAATTCCCGTAACACTTTTTTACGTGCGAACAGCTGTCATCCTCGTGCTCTCATTAAAGGAATACCCAAGGGACAACTGATTCGTCTGCGACGTAACTGTTCAGATGACAATGACTTTAATATTCAAGTCCAGGATTTGTATCATAGGTTTGTACAAAGGGGGTACAACCCAAAAGATCTGCATAAATCCATACAGGAGGTCTCCACTATTGATAGAGCAGATCTATTTCAACGCTCAAATAAAGGTATCATGATGAATAACTCACCTTTATTTATAATGTCATTCAGTGCTCAGGCCGAACAGATAAAAAAGATCTTGACTAAACATTGGCCAGTACTCTCTCTAGACCCCGTTTTGAAGCCATATATAGCCTCGGGCCCAAATGTGGTATACAAAAAAGCTAAGACTATAGCTAGCTCTTTATCCCCCAGCCTGTTTTCTTCTAAGCCATCTAATGTAAGTACACTTCCTAATGGTTCTTTCCCTTGTAATTTGTGCAAAGTTTGCACTAAGATGACGAAATCCAACAGTTTTCTCTCCAGTCAGACTGGGAGGACACACAAGATTAAATCATTTATTAATTGTAGATCTTCATATATTGTCTACCTCATCACTTGTGGGTGTGGTAGCCAATATGTGGGAAGAACCATTAGGAATTTAAAAATCCGCATTATGGCACATTTGCGACTTATTTCTAAGGGGGATCTTAACCATCCTGTTCCCAAAATGTTTACCCATTGTCCCCTAGGTGGCATACACAACTTTACATTTCAAGGTATAGAATTTATTAATCCTATGCCTAGAGGAGGCAATAGAGTCCAAAAATTGGACCAACGTGAGGCATTCTGGATCTTTACATTAAAGACCAGGATGCCTCATGGTTTAAACACTGAATGGGATCTTTCCCACTTTTTGTGATAACACTATATATGTTGATTCGCTCATCATCAATGACCAGTATCACTCTATCTGTGAAATTCACGAATATGAATTAGGTTCAATCTCTGATAATATTTATCTATATTTAAGTTGATATTATATTCTAAGCCTATTGCAATCTATTATACATTTCAGTATACATCTTCACCATAAGAAAGCTATACAAGGTTATGAATTATTACTATAAATTACTATTTTGAATTATTGATATAGTAATATTTTATTGCTTAAATTACATACCTTTTGTCATCTCTCTAGGAGGCACACCACCTTGTATTTGGTTTCATTAATGATGAAACATGCACGTTTGGCAAGCGCAGTCATTTGGTCTACATCAATATTCACATAGTATACATTGACTCATTAATTATCATCATTTCTGAGTAGATCATAGATGTATATTCCATTGTTTTATGAATGACTGGGACTATGCTTGTCAATATGTGTGTTTTCCTTATTATATGTTTTTTATTTATCAATAGGTTAATATTTATCGTAGTTTCTTCTGTTTTCTTTTACTTATGTCTTCCCTTTTATTGATTTTTGAGGTATTTGTTTACATTATGAGTTACTGAAAATTTGTGTTTAAATAAAGTTGTTCTTGTTTTGCTTTAACTATGTTGGCCATCAGTCGTGCTCTGGCAGCGCGGGCATGCGCTCAGATGTGCATCCGGGTCCTGGCCTGGCCGTGGCTCCCTGCCCTTCTACCGGTCATAGGGCGGGACGTGTCATTGAGACTGTGCGCCGGGACACTGCTGCGCATGTGCGACATGCGTTCCAGGGTGGTTTTGGGTGCGCACTCCTGATGTCACTTTTTGCTCGGATTTGATTGGTGGGGCATGGGGTCACGTCCTGACTCAGCGACGCGGCATCGGTGCGCATGCGCAGAGAGCCATTGTACACTTTTGGCGCGAACTATGGGCTATATATGTGAGTGGCTACCTGTATCATCATACACCTAGATAAAGTCCTGTATTGGACGAAACGCGTTGGTGCGGCTGCTGTATACACCCATGTGTGAGTTTATTAATAAATAACCCTCGATTTTATTCTGGAGTTTGCCCCATATTTTTTCATACAGTGATCCAGTTGCAGTGCATCCTTTGCTATCCTTCATCTCTATACACCGTCCTTAGACCACGAAGCCGGATCCGGGTTGCGAATTCCGTGGTCAGACGTAGCCAGGTCAGGACTGGAGAAGGTAGAGTAATCAGTAGACAACCCAGGGTCAGGGCAGGTGGCACAGGAGCGAAGGTCACGGTCACGAGCTGAGGTCATCATCAGGAAAACAAGGTAGAAACCGCTTCAGTGTGGAGTGCAGGAACTGGAGCGTAGAGAGACGGAAACTTGAACTATCGCTTCAGCGTAGAAAGCAGGAACTGGAACTACCGCTTCAGCGTAGAGAGCCGGACACTGGAACTGTGCCGCTTCAGCGTGGAGAGCAGGAAACAGGAACTGGGGATCCAGTGCTTGAGCACAGAACAGCACCCCCTAGCTGGGTACAGCTGAGAGTGGTGGAGGCCACTGGAAGCAGTAAGATTGCAGAAGGGAAAGCACAGAGGATTCAGTGCTTCAGCACGGAACAGCTCTCCCTAGCTGAGTGCAGCTGAGAGTGGTGAAGGCCCCTGGAAGGTCACTGGGAACTGGAACTGCAGACAGGACAAGAAACGCTGAGGGCTTCGGGGTACCCACTTCAGCGCAGCGGAGTCTGCCAGAAACTAGAAGCTATGGCAAGAAGGCCAAGGCAGGCCAAACAGAGGTACTGTGGCAAGCACAGTTACTTGAGAAAGTCTATGTTTAGCCTCAGGGAAAGGGCGAGCCCAGTATAAGAAGGGCGGGGAGCCACTCAAAGGACAGGGTTATGAGGGAATTCCTCCAATGACGGAGCACAGAGACAGAGCTGCACAGGAGGCATCCAGGATGCAGTGATTGCAGGAGCAGGGGATGCTGATTGCAGAAACAAGGGGGAGTTGTCTAGAAGCTGCATAATTCTGTAAGGAAAAGGTTTCAGCAAAACCCAGGAGCGGATTCCTTACAGTACCCCCTCGTTCAGACGAGAACTCCGGGCGAGCAGGATCACTCAGAGATCTGGGCGACATAGAATTATTTCTGAACTGACTTAGGCAGGAACTGGATCCGTGGTTCAGCAGTTCATTGGCAAGTACCATCTTTGGGCATGATAACAGTGGTACTGCAATTCTTGACACGCAGAAAGTATCACAAAAAGATTTGGAAATCCAGAGCTGTGGAAAAACAGGAGATTCCAGAGCAGGGATGTCAGAAGGGCAGAAGCCAGGTGCCCGGTCCCCAGTAACAGTTCCGGAGTACAAGGCAGGACACACTGATTGTTGGTCGGATGTAGCAGAGAAACATTCTGGAAGAGCAATAGTTTTGCTCAAATAAGCAGGTAGGTGTTTGTGAGAATCTTTTGCTCCAAAAGAAATCCGGTCACTGAGTAGCGAGGGCAGAGAGCGGGAGGGTTCACTAAAAGGTACTGATGCAGTTCCTTTGTTAATGTCCAGGCCCGTTATCCCTAGCAAGTTGAGTGTGCCGGTAGGAGTGTTTAAGTTGTTCTCTGGCGTGGTGCTGGCAATCAATTGGAGACCAGCCTCCCTGGGCATATGGGGTTTGGAGAGTATCAGGTCCGAAGTCTGGGCATCCGCAGAGGACACAGTAGGCACCAGGGAACAAGCAGAGAGAAGCATGCCCGTACCCATAGTGGGGGCCCAAGAAGCAGGGGCGGGCACCCCGGGCCAGGCAAGGAAGTTGGAATACATGAAAATATTATAATGCTATTCAAGTTGGTATGAAGAGACATGTGGTCATTCAGCTGTTCCTATTTGATTCTTATTTAATTATTTTTAAAACGCAATACATAAAGTGTATTAGCAATGGTGAAGATGGACAATAGGAACAACCCAAACTTGGATTGCGCACCAAGTAACATGAGGTTTCCTGGATTCTCAAACATCTCCCAAAGGGAACTAGAGGGCATCAACAACAACCTTAGACCAACAACATGTGACCGGGAACCTTGTCCATTCTGGCTTATTCACACCTCAGGAGGCATACTCTGCAGCACCAGCCTCACAACTCCTAACCAATCAATAGATTAGAGCCAGTTTCCAGACAAGGTCAAATCTTCCTTAGTCTGGGCTATTCTTTTTAAAAGATACCGCCAAAATATTTTAACAAATCCACCTTAGATACCTCAGACCTAAAGAGGTTAAGACCACTGACATCCTCTTATTCTTTTCTAAGGTCCTTCAAAAGGTGATAGAGCTCGAACTACAAGCCCATCTAAAAAAAAACAATAGCATTCAGTCAGGCTTCAGAAGACTTCACCGCACAGAAACCGCCGTGATAAATGGGATCGAGGATTTGCTGACTACTATGGACAAAGCATCTCTGTGGATTCTCATCCTGTTGGACCTCTCCCTGCCTTTCACATAGTTCACCATAGCGTCCTATTACACATTGAAAACTGGTGTAAGTGTATCTGACCAAGATTTTGACTAACTTGCTTCATTCTTAAGCAGAAGTATCCAAAGAATATGCATGAATGGGCTGTCGTCATCCCCAACATACATGGATTGCCTGGATGCTCCATTCTGTCCCCTTTTTACATTCATAGGAAGCTACTGGGTCCTATCATTGCAAGTCATTCAGCTGTATTTAACTAACATTCTTCAAAAGTAGCTAAGTGAGATATGGGTGTGTATTGCCCTTGCCTTTGCAGGAGCTGAGCTGCTGTTCATGGAACCTTCAGAGGAGCAGCCAGCATGGGGGGAGGAGCTGGCAGCACCGGTTTCTACGGAGGACAGATGGGATTTGAAGTTGTAGTGTCAGTTGATGGGAGAGTTAGTTACAAGACTTGGATAGAGAGAAATGCATAAGTTGATATGACTGTAAGGAGATGTAAATTTCCTCCTGTCTCTCCTTGGGAATTATGGTGAAGGTATCCTGCCTGTTATTTGGTGCATAATTAGATAGATTTGTGGAACCGTGGAAGGGGGAACAGGGACAATCATTATAGGATGCCAGTACAAAATGTATAAACTGAAGGACGTGAGAAACATCCAATCCAATAAACCTCTACTTTACCCTCCAAGACAGTGAAAAGCCTGTGCATCATCATTCATAGTAATCTTACAATTGAAGAACAAGTCAAACAGATGGTCAAATCCTGCCTTTAAAACCTTTTCTCTATCAATAGACTCAAGTGTCTCCTTAGGAAAAGAAAACCTGAGGACGGTCACCCACATCCTGGTCACCTCCAGACTTTACTATGGCCACTCACTCATTCTTGGCTTGCCAAACAACCAGCTTAATCATGTGCAGTGTAACAGGGTCTTATCCCTGTTAAACAGGCTTGCCTCTAATCCAGCAGTGTGCTGGTTAATTGCTGGTGCAATCAACCCCACCTGCTAATCACAGCTCTGTGAAATAGTCTGTTCTGAGACAGGAAGTGAGGGATTCCTTAGTCTCACACGTGGGGCTGAACCAAGGAAGGACAGACAGAGAGTTCCCTAGTCCACAACTGGGCTGACCTGTGGAACAAACAGATGTTTTGAGCGGCAAAGAGACTGCACGCTGACAGCAAGACACAGACGACAATACTTCTAAACCTGGATCCTGACATTACCTTAGCACACAAGGGTGCGGACACCAGGAGAACAGAGAAGCCTTCCCCTACAGCTACAAGAAACAGATAAGACTTTCTTATGGGACTGTTTATATATCTGTTTATATGTATATACATTTTGGGCTGGTAAATAGCTTAGCTAACCACTCAGTTATAGAGAGGGCTGAACTACATGTGTAGATAGTCTCCAAAGCGGAGATAGGTTTTTGTTTGGCTTATTTTCATATGTTTTGCTGTGTTAAAGGGACAGGCGCAATAAAAGCCTAATTTTAGTTTCACTTTAAACAGTCTCCATTGCGTACCTCTGCACACGTCTCTTACATGCAGGCAATTCAGAATACTATAGCTAGAACTATTAGAAACCTACAACCAGGCAAGGAAAACTTCACTAGCTACCAGTCCAAACAGCGAACCGAGTTCAAAGTCCTCTTTACAATCCAAAAGGCCACACACGGTCTAGTACGAACATACATCTAGGAGAGCAAAACACTCCATAACAGTCAACCAGAATACTCATATCAACCAACGATGCACTGCTTGATCTGCCTCCATTCAAATCCACCACGATTGGAAAAAAGTATTCTCAGCAGAAGGTCCCAAACTTTATAACAACCTTCCAGTCAACATTAAGAAAGCTCCCACCTTCTAAGCCTTCAAGAAATCACTTAAGACCCACCTCTTCCATGATGCATGTGGGCACTGGCATCAACTGTACATCATATTGATCCACCCCGTCCTAGGGTAGTTGTTGCTCTAAAAAAAAACATTGATTAATTGGTTGATTGAGAATTGCATTATATTTTCATCAGAAAGGAAAGACCTGACAAATTAACTAAAACTTGTTGGACTTTACACATTTATCTGTACTCCTTGGTATTAATTACTCTTAAAATATGAATGAGTATCTCAGATGTATCTATTGAACCAGTCACTACGTCTCTAACAATGCACTCTAAGTTAAGGTTAAACTTCAGCCGGCTGCCAAATGAGATTACTCAAAATGCTCCCACACCGGATGCTCGGAGGCATAAAAAGCGTAAGATTGAGTGACCCCCAAATTGTCCTCCAAAAGCAAATCTGAAATAGAGGATACTTGTTGCCAAAGGCAGTGATTTTATCTTTACAGTTGTAATAGGTAACTGGCTATATGGAAAAGAAGGAAGGTCTCTCTAATTCTTTTTAATATGCACATGTTCCTGTCTGTTCTTAGCCCCACGCGTTCTACTCCAGCAGCTTTAGATGTGGACGAAAACATAACAGAAAAAAACTGAAGTGCGAGGAAGTGTCTATAAGAAAGACAAATGTGAATACAAAACAATGATAAAACTAACGGACAAAGACAAACAATGGGTTTGAAATGTAGATAAAGGAAAGAATAGGTAGCACATTAAAAAGGATAGTTGAGTTTTCAAATGTGCTTATATGTGGTTAAAAGACAATACGGTACTGATTGGAAACTAGACGGCATGTCTGTAGATATCATATTAGGTTGATTTTCTGTATAAATAAATCCTGTAAGGATGACATTTTAGTAAACACAAACAAAAACAGCAGTTCTAAAAACTGTTAGGTTTAAGGGAAATATATGGATGTATATGTGCACTCAAGAATCAAAGATTATTGCAGGTGCTGAAAGGCAATGGGAAAAATGCCATAGAAATGAAGCGAAAAGAGTAGCAGTACAAAATAGTGGTCAAGTCGTTAGTATTTATTCATCCAGCATTTCGCTCCAACACAGCGAAGGTTTAAGGGAAATCCATAGCACTTAACAATTTCTTTAGAAACGATATGTGTGTATTGATGTTGTCTAACGCAGAAAAGGTCATTGCGAGAATTCTCCTGAACCATCTCCTTTGACTTGCTGAAGCGCTCCTATCAGAATCTTAATGTGGGCTTAGGCCATCAAAAGGCACAACTGACATTAACTTCACTGCCCACCAGTTGCAGACAAATTGTTGGAAACAACATAAACCTATCTGTATGTCCTTCTTTGACATCACCAAAGCCTTAGACTCAGTCAACCAAGGAGCATTGTGGAGGATGTCCACCAAAATTCATCATCATTCTTTGCCTGCTCCATGATAATATGTGATCTGTGATTCTCAGTAATGGATCCATCAAAGACCCCTTTGAGATTAAGATGGGAGTGAAGCTAGTCTTCATTATCGCACCAACACTCCTCTCGATATTCCTTACCATTATGCTTCATCTGACCACTGACAAGCTTCCAGTCAGAGTGGAACTACCGAATGGATGGCAAGCTACTTAACCTCAGCCGACACTGATCTAGAAACAAGACCACCGAATGTCTCCTTATCACCATGCACGGACAACCTCATTCATATTTCACCTCTCCCTTCTCTTTTCCTGTGGTCTATAGAACGCATGATCTGTCTGCAACAAACTTACAGCTATTGCTCTCAATATTCTAGCCACTACAGAAACCTGGCTGAGCCCCTCAGACACCGCCTCTCCTGCTGTCACTCCTATGGTTGTATCTCCCTTCGCTCCCCCCCCCCCCAGACCAGGGAATAGACAGAGGAGTTGGCATACTACTTTTTCCACGTTGCACATTCCATGTCATACCCTCATTTCCCTCCCTCTCCTGATCCTTCGAAGTCCATGGCATCCATCTCTTTTCCCCCCTTTCGCTCGGTGTCACTGTCATCTCATAACCACCTAGACCTATTGTCACGGTAGGGGTAGCCGGCCTCACATAATAAAGATGAAGCCTGGCTGGCTGCCCCTAAAACCATGTGTAACTGACCTGGCAACATCTCTATACAACAGTATAGTCTCATCAGCTGTAGACAAAATGGCTCCCGCCACCGCATGTCACCCCGACAATCTAAGCCACAACCGTGGTACGTACACTTTACCCGCTTCCTCTAAAAGGACTCACACACTGTGAAATGTTACTTGAGGACAACCTGCTTGTTCTCTTATCGTATAACGCTGCTCTTTCCCTTGCCAAGCAAACCTACTTTTCTTCACTGATACAAACTCTGTCCTCCAACCCTCAACACCTATTCGCCACCTTTAATTCCCTTCTCCGCCCAACTACACCTGCACACTCTTCTATAGCCTCACAGCCGAGACCTCGCCACCCACTTCACAGACAAGATTAAGTCAATCAGACATGACATCTCCATGTCAAGTTCCACACGCAACACCTACCTCCCCTCGCACACCTAAATCTACCCTCAGCTCATTTTCCCCTGTGACTGAGGATGAGGTCTCTGCGCTCCTCATCATCTGACCATACAACCTTCCCCCTTGATCCTATTCCCTCACATCTCCTGAACTCCATCACTGGCACACTAAGCCCCACCATAACTCATCTATTTAACCTCCCTCTCACCTATGGCATATTCCCATCTTCTTTTAAACATGCCCTCAACATCCCCATTCTAAAGAAACCCTCTATTTTAACAGCCTCCCTCTTTAACTGTCCCCCCCCCCCCTATATCTTCTCCCCTTTGCCTCCAAGCTACTTGAGTGACTTGTATACAAACAATTAATTCACGTTCTGTCCTCCAACTCCTTGCTTGACCCTTTCAATCTGATTTCTGTCCTCTACACTCCACCAAGACAGCCCTAATAAAAGAGGCCAATAACCTACTCACAGCTAAAGCTAAGGATCACTTCTTACTAATTCTCCTGGATCTCTCTGCTGCTTTTGACACTGTCCATCACCCCATTCTCCTGAACACTCTCCACTCCATTGGCCTCCATGACTCAGCCTACTCCTGGTTCTCATCCTATCTATCCAACCCCTTATTCAATGTTTCCTTCTCTCGTGTCTACTCCTCTTCATTCTCTCTTTCTGTTGGGTCCCACAAGGCTCTGTCCTTTGCCCTCTGCTCTTCTCACTCTACACCTTCTCTCCTGGTGTACCAATTCAATCTTTTGACGTTCAGTATAGTCTCTATGCCGACGATACCCAAATTTACCTCTCCTCCCTTGACCTCCCCCCTCTCTCATATCCCATGCCACCAACTGTCTCTCTGCAATCTCCCCCTGCATGTACCACAATTGCCTGAAGTTTAACATGTCTAAAGGGGAGCTGAAAGGTGGAAGGGGGCTGTGACGTGGAGGGAGGAGGGTGCTGAGATGTGGAGGGAGTAGGGGGCTGAGAGGCGGAGAGGGACTGTGAGTTCGAGGGCGGAGGGGGGCTGTGAGGAGGAGGGGTCTTAGAGGTAAAGGGGGGCTGTGAGGTGGAGGGGGGAGAGATGGATGAAAGGGGCTCAGAGATGGGGGAGAGAGAATGGGGGGGGGGCAGAAACAGTGTGTGTGTTTTGGTCATGAAAACATATAAGAAATGTCTGGATTTAAATTTAATTTTCCTACTGGATTTTGGCGTCCGAGCGTCCCATATTGAAAAAACTTAAATGTGACAACCCTAATCATAGTAAACTAACATCGGCGAGTGCATGGGATGGCTAAAAAAGAAGTATTCATGAATCTGTGCATTCATTCTGAAAATGATATACAGTATATTATCAGTGTTATGAGTTTCCTCTAAAGATAAGCATTGCTTGGAAGTGGTAGGTTATGCTTTCTGTGCATCATTGGATACTTGAATAAAGTAGTAACATGTCTATGGTTGTGGCTTTGACTGGGGAAGAGAAACATTCAGACTCATTTTACAAATCACAAACATTTCCCACCTACTTCAGTTTGCAGAAGGAAGCCCCTAAGTAGGACTCTTCTGTGAAGCCGACGGTGCTCGGTTGCCCTTCCTCTGGGCCTAGTAAAGGGAACAAAAACAGCCTATTTGAGAATATTCTGACAATCTTCCGTAAAGTCGCCTTCCAGTGACGTACTAAATAGAGACCGAAGGGAAATATTATTATCTTGCTGCTGCTCAGAAGCACATTATATTCAACCGACCTTAGAAGCCCCCACGTGTAAATATTCAGAGTAGGATTAACCAGTAAGTGGTCAGGTTGCTGGGATTGTTCAAGTAGCATATTCAATGGCAATTGTGACAGTCACTGACTCAGTAGGCTGGAATAGTGAATGGAGAGACGCTGCAGCCAGTTCACAGAGTGTTATTCTCCTCAGAGAGAAAGCACAGATGAAGACTGATTAAACAGGGGCTGAACTCATCAGTGAAACAAGTGCTTTAAAAAGCAGGAAGTTGCTCACACAAGGTGAGCTTGTTTTTTCCACAGGAGAGTGGAGAGACTTCTCCTGGCTGGGAAGCCGTAGCAGCTGCTGCTCTGGTCCCCCAGTCCTGCGAGGAGCTTTGCTGCTGGGACCAGCTGGGACCCCAACCCAGGATAAAGATAAACATTACTGCGAGGCCGGACACAGCCTGCTCCCCGGAACCGTGTTCCTGTTTGCTACTGGAGCTGCAACAGATAAGACTTTATTATTATACTGATTGGTTATCCTTTGTGTAGCATATGTTTTGGGCATAACCAGATTAGCTGGCTGCCCTGTTAGTAAGGGCTCAAGAAGTGAGTTAGTTTCCCTAACGGGAATAGACTTTAATTTCGAGGAAGTAGTTTTTAAAGGGACAGTGCACCCGTACTTTATTTTTGCTGTGGCTAATAAGCCACTATAGTTTAACGTTTCACCCCGACGTGTCTAGTGTCTTACTGACCCCGCCGCGAGGCCGTCCTGCCACACAATGGAAGGAGCAAAAGGAAATAGATTAGACTTGAATCAGCTATAGTCGTGAACACTTTGCAAGTAGTACTGTGTTTGCCTATAGGGTCACATACCAGCAGCCTTCCTATCAGTAAATAAAATGCATATCAAAGGTAGAATTTACCCTAACTGTTACACCTCTCCATTATAGATACTTAACTCGCCTACAGTGTAGTACCACTGTAAGGCTGAGTCCATGCTGCCTGCTGGCTCGCTGAGGTGCGCAGGGAAAGCCGGTGCTTTCCCTGGCCTTGCGGTTGCTTACCGCACGCGCCGTCAGCGGGCCTTCAGGGGGCGGTCTGGGGGCGGGCGCGTCACTGGCTGGGGGGGGCCAGTGACATCACGGAGCTGGTTCACCCTCATTGGGCGAACCGCTCACGTGACCGGCCTGTCTCGCCGGCAAGCGGGGGAATTTTAAATTCCCCTAAGACCTGCGCTTCCGCAAGCGCGCGGAAGCGCAGGTGAGCCCCTACTAAAGCCGCTCTAATTGCGGCTGTAGGGACTCAGTGCTGAGCGGGAGCGCGCCTCAGCGCGCTTCCGCCAGCAAGCACTTAACATGGCCGAGGCCTAAGAGACATTCTCCGAGCCGCGACACATACCGTTTTAGCTGCTGGTCTACTTCCCGAAGAGCTGTTGTGGCAGTCCAATAGGAAACCGCAAAGTTATCACCCCAATTACTTTGTGACTTCCTATTGGCTAGCAGGACCAAGTCCCATTTGGTGGCCATTTTAATTTCCCAAATGGGAGAAAACACCAGAAAGTTCAAATGGACATATATATCATGGGAACGGAGGGTCCCTGGAGCAAATAATAGCTCAGTTCAGCTCCGGAGGACTCTCCCGATCCAGAAATAAATAAGTCGGGGGAATTGCTGCTTTCGAGATACGGTAAATAATTTTCTGTGTCTTATAGATAAGTTGTTTATAAAACAGGAGTTTATTGGGCTGTATGTACGTGGAGGGGTATGTAACAGAATGCAAAGCATTATAGAGGGTGCTCCAACAGTTTCATCCATACATGAGTTAAGAATGGTTCTTGGTCCTGTATCATTCTATTTAAAACCAGAGACAGAACATGAAACACAGACAGAGCTCAGTGCTACATCCATTAACACAGATACACGGTACAGTACCTAAATATATATATAGATATCTTTTGAATAAAATGGTCTTTTAGTTTAACTCTTTGGCCAAAGTGTTGTAAGCTCTCGAGCCCCTCCAAGGCAGACCACGTCTCAAGGGTCCTAACACTAATATAATTTTGACAGATTTATTATAAATCATTCTTCCTGGTAATGTACAGGTTATTAAGAATTTATATTAGTGTTAGGACCCTTGAGATGTGGTCTGCCTTGGAGGGGCTCAAGGGCTTACAACACGTTGGCCAAAGAGTTAAACTAAAAGACCATTTTATTAAAAAGATATATATATATATATTTAGGCACTGTACTGTGTATTTGTGTCATTGGATGTAGCACTGAGCTCTGTCTGTGTTTCATGTTCTGTCTCTGGTTTTAAATATATATTGCCATGCTCAGTAGCACTCCTCTTTGACACTTATACGCATATATATATGTTGTGTTGATTTTGGGGGTTCAATATGAGCTTGTAGGGGTTCTGTGTGTTTTGCAATACTGTATCATTGTCCTAGTGATTACAGCATCCCTTGTCAGAATTCCATTATGCTTTTTTGTGAATTCTGTATTATTTTGTAGGTGAATTTTGTACAGAAGTTGGCAGAGTGAATTCCCTATTTAAAAATGAATGGGACAGATAATTGAGTAAGAGAGAACATAAAACCCCCCCAATAATATTCTAGTGTTAGAGATGTCTTAGATGAGATGGCTGAAGATGATGGTAGGTATGGGATAGATGAATGGAGCACTAATCCAAGGATATACAGTACAATTGTGCTACTTCTTGCAGAAGGTAACTAACTTGCGAGCTAGAACCAGACAATTTTGACACCTTAAATAGCAGTGATAATCAGGGCCGCCAACAGAAATCATGGGGCCCAAGACAAATGAAAGGAGCAGGGCCACCCCTAACCCCTCTCCCCCAACCCATAGCGCACCTACCACAGAAAAAAAAATTAGCGCGCAACTTTTATTTAACTGTTTTCTTGTTATTGTTAATACGGAAAAAACATTACAATGCAATCTGTTAATTTTAATATTTTTAACAAAAGACAAAGATACTCAATGCTACATCCAATGTGACAAAAGGCCTGGGGGGATTCAGTATGGGCCTGGGGGAGGTGGGGGGGTTAAATATGGGCCTGCAGGGGTAAATATGAGCCTGGGGGGTTACATATGGGCCTGGGGGCTATATATATATATACCATCACCCTTTAAGTTATAGTGGGTGAAACGGGCAACAAGAAACCTCCACCGAATTGCATATAGCAAATAAAAAGATCACTTGTGAGCACATTCACATGTCTTAGACAGGTCGGCAACCCTGCCTTTCACCATTATCACCCAGCATACAGTGCTTCCAATGCAGCAAGAGATTCTGGGAAATTACATGCAAATGAGCACACCGTGTCACCTTTTGCCTGAAAAACCATTGTTACATGGAGCCCATATAAGCTAATGGTTGTGGTTAAAACAGCTTTAAAGCACAGCATGGGAATCAGATGCAAAGCCAGAGAAACCATTCACAGACATGTTTCAACCTTAATGGGTATCATCAGTGTGAAGTTGGTTGTACTGCTGGCTTTGCAATTTTCAAGACTGTAGGGTTTACCATCACGTTTTAAGTTATGGTGGGTGAAACATGTCTGTGAATGGTTTCTCTGGCTTTGCATCTGATTTGATGTGATCATACACAACAATGTATGTTAGACCGGGTACAGGTAGCATAACATATTTTGGGTTATAAATATGGTTACATTCTAACTCATATTCTATAAGTAGTTGATAGACAGTTTATTTCTGTATTTGTTTCTTACCTTGAAGTCTTGTTGCTGCCAGTGTACTTCTTACTGCACATAAAGTCTCATATTTACTAAGCGGTGCTTTGCCATAAGACACTTTGCAATGCCCAAATAATCCTTATGGCCCATTCAATTGAATAGGTTGTAAGGTGTTTTCCACCTTTGCCGTAAGACACCTTATGAAGGTGTCTTATGGCAAAGCACCGCTTTGGAAATTTAGGCCAAAAAGTTATGGATAATTGGGTAGTTACTTAGCTAGGTAGTTCACACACTCTGCCACTAGGTGGAGCGACATAAACAAACATTAGCAAGGTACATCATTCTATTTCCATTTACCATGAACGAAGGGCTTTGGCATGAAACTGGGGCGATAAGCACCTAATGCATTGCAGCCTGGAGTTCTGTATTGAGAAAATGTGATGTTTGACATGTGGGTCACTGTTTCCAGACTCTTGCATAATTTCTTATGCAACCGTCTAAAATATTGGTGCTACTCTGCTACATAACGAAAGAAACGCAGGGAGATGTGTCACGGGTGTCAAAGGCCATTTTCTTGCTATAAAAGAGATGCCTACAGAGGTATTTAAAATAATGTGCCACTAAGTGGGAATGTACCAATTCTTATTTTTTTCACCTTTTTACTCATATGTCATCTTATGATTTGGAGAGTGGCTAGAAATTGAATTAGCAAGGACACACACCTTGTATTGAGATATATGTAGATAGATATATATATAGATGGATATAGATATATGTGTGTGTGTATGTGTTTATGTGTGTATGTGTATGTGTATGTGTGAGTGTTTGTGTGATCTTTACTGTAGCACCTTTACCCCCACCGTATGTGAGATTTGGGCCGCTCGCTACCTGTGTATTCTTGGTGCAGTGCATACCTGTTGGTAATCCAGGAGGCTCTGAGTTGCTCCGCTGTGGTGTGGGGAGAATCAGGACAGTCTTTAAGGGTTCTTTATTCTCACATGGCAGCGCCTCCAGTTAGCGAGGATCCTGAGATCCTGCCGGATGGTCCATGCTTACACTTCCTCTTGCCCAGACAGTAAACCACACTCATACATGGTTCAACTGATGTTTATTGAATGGTCCCAGAAATCCCAGCAAATCCACATTCCCTTGATGGTCACCTTAAGGCTTGAGGTCCATCTGGGCTCCCTTCTAGTGTTCCTCCTGTATCCCCTACTGGGATACAGGGTAGCTGTTTCCCACTCCACAGGGGGAGGGAAGAGCACACTGACTTCTGGGAGAGTGCCAGTATATACCCTGTAGGGTGGGCTTGTAACCCTGCCCCATAACAGGGCAGGTCTGATACTGATAGGCATCACATATTTGCATATTACCCAACCAGTATCCTCCCCAGGATTGACACTCTCTGGTTGTTTCTAGGCCCACCCCTGGATACAGTAAGTGTATCCAAGGCTGCAATAGCACACTAGGCCTTCATGAGGACTTAACCCTTCCAGTGCCTGTCCCTAGCAGGACTTATTCTGTTAGGGCCCAAGGAAAGTAATAGCGGCCGGAGGCTTTGCTATATTCTCCCCATGGGGAAAATCCTCACTCCCCCGCTGAGGTATACAGTATGTGCAACATCAACATACTGCACCAACAACCTAGTAATTGAACCTAATACACGTGCATTAAACATTAATACAACAGTATAACATTAGACAACCCCACATATCTGGTACCTCCCTTGATGGAGAACCCTGGGTCTAATATGGGTGTTACATAGGCTACCTCAGCAGTAGTGGGCAGAGTCCACTTTCTTTACCATATTGCCCTGACTGTCAGGTACCTTGACCGAATAGCACCTACTTCTCCCAGACTCGGAGATGTATTCCACCCTGTCGAGGTGGATGTTGCGGCCCACTACCCACACCTTTAGTAGGTATTTAGCCCTGTCTATCTCGCAAGACTTAGACCCTTTTGTAGTACTGGCCAGGTACTCTAGGATAGCCTCTTTATCCCAATCTATCCTGTGTTCTTCAGCGCTCCTCATGAGGTTCTCGGGGAGATAGGGATACTCAAACCCCATTTTTCTAGATCTCTAAAGGTCTCTGCCCCCGATGTGCTATTCTTTTCTAACACCAACTGTGTTTGATCTATTTGAGACACATCACCCCGGTTCCCTTGATCCCACCAAGGCAATGCCCTCCCCACAGACACTACAGGCATAACAGACATGTTATCATTGTTCACATTACTGCTTGGGGCCACGGGACTCACCGGGGATAAGGGTCGAGGGGTCAGGGGTTTTATTCTAGGGCTGGGGTCAGTATGGGAGGTGAGGGCAGAGTGGGACAGATCGGGCACTCTAAAGTCTCTGAATGGGAAACTTATGGGGGTCTCCCCAGGCGGAGCGATAGGAGTGTCCACAGTCCCGGTTAAACTCCTGAGGCCACGGCCTCTAGCCTTAAGATATCTCGCCGCAGCTTCACGAGCGTCTTTGTCTTCCTTCCGCTCCCTGCAGTGGAGTAAGAAAGGATCCACAGAGGGCCAGTCACTCACCGGGGAAGTAGTAACACTGATTGAGTCCATCCAGCTGGACGGCTTCACGGCCTTCTCTCCTCCCGATTGTGCAGCGGAAATCAGCCTTGCTCTGGGGTCCGTTGGGACAGCACTGGCCAGCACTTCCTTAGGGAATTTCTCCACCAGCCCTAGAGCGTCATAGTGCCTCTCGGGGACTTCCACATAGGCGGAAGCATGAGCGCGGGCTTCGTGCATGCCCTTTCTCCGGCATAGGTATTGATCCGCAGCCTTCCGCGCTTGGACCAAGCGCGGATCGCCATCCCAGATCTCCATTGGGTCGCTGACATCGATCACCGGTACCAGTAGTTCCACGTAAGACTCGGGGACGTGGGAGGGCTCGGCAGCAGCGGGTCCTTCCGTAGGATTCTCCCGCTCGGAGCAGATTATTGGAGCGGCAGCAGAACGCACCTCGCAGTACTCTGGTGGTGCTTCTCCGCGGGGCTCAGGTGGATGACTGCTCGGCTCTGGCATCACTCCGGATGAGGCAGCAGTCAGCTCCGATGTTGGAGTGGTGGCAGGTAGGTTCCGGAACGCATTCACCCAGGCTGTAGGGCCCAGAACTGAGCCTTCTTTTCGCCCCAAGTGGCGCACTAAGCGTAGCTCCACAGTTGGCTCTGTATCGGGGTAATCAGATACCATTTGTAACTCGAGGTAGAATAGTTCGTACACCATGTCAAGATAGTGCGTGGTGGCGTCGCCCGCGGAGCCTTGAGCTAGCGCCGTTAGCTTACGCACCAGGGTGTATAGTGTCCGCAGCTCCTCTGTGCTCATAGCAGGATTAGGCCAGTGTGTCCCCTTTGATCTAGGCCGCATGTAGGGAACTTGAAAGGCCACGCAGTTAGCCATCTCATGTAGTTCTCCTCCCGGATGATCACACAGACGGCAGACCCCCAGCATTAGAGTCCCTTCCTCGTCCCCGACCCCACCAGTGAGTTCGTAGCATGACGATAACTCCTCAAATGGAGGCTCTGGCAACCCTGCTCCAAGGTTCCCCTCCCTCGGACCCTACCAATCAATGCTTTATCGCCACCCCGCTGAACCGTGACACTATAGTCCCTTTCCGGGGTTCTTGAGCCCCAGGTAATCAAGACACCCCCTCCAGATGCCCTATATGTCAGTCCGCAGGATGACTAAGCAGATGAAAGGATTGGGGTGCTCAAACCCGCAGCAACTCCATCCAATTACATGGGTGATTAAATATTAACCCTGGAGATACCAGTGGGAGTGGGTAGGTAAATATAGACTTGTAAGCATCACAATGACAACAGCCAAACTTAACTATAGCAGTCTTAACCAATAAGCCCCACTCACGGCACCTCCAGGGTTCCTCTGCCGGCGTGCCAGCCATGAAGGATCCAGAATCCAGATACATCCAGTAGAAAAAACGAATGGCGCACAGCCAGGGAGCCAGGTGTGGAATAAAAAACTTTTCTTTTATTGCAGCATGGTGAGAGACAAATTCACCCCCTTGGGGGACACGGACAGGGACCTCCTACGCGTTTCGGACCAACGGGTCCTTTATCAAGGAGGATGACTAAGAACCAGGACATGTAGCTTGTTGCTCCAACACAGGACATCCTTTAGGGCAGCACAGGCTGCAGCTCCCTGGGGGGGAGTTGGGCCCTTATTTTGGCAGACAGGAGTCCCCTAAAGCTACACCTGGCCCCTTCCATCCTTAGTACTGAGACTGAGAGTAATAGCGGCCGGGGGCTATGCTATATTACTTTCATTCTTGTTTTGCTTCAGGTCAGAATTCTCTACAAAGTCGTATTTACTGTAAATCTGCCTGGCTACCAGTGTGTGTCACATAAAGTCAATGTTATCATAGTTCTTACATGTGATACATGTATCGTGCTACTCCAATTGTTGTCCAGAGGTTCTTAACTTCAGTCCTCAAGACCTCCTAACAGGTCAGGTTTTAAGGATATCCCAGCTTCAGCACAGGTAGCTCAATCAGTGGCTCAGTCGAAGAATATCCTTAAAACCTGACCTGTTGGGGGGTGTCTTGAGGACTGGAGTTGAGAACCCTGCCTTATACCTTTAATAACTCACCAGGTTGTGAAACAGCTTGTGGAATCCCATCTCAAGGACATATATTATGATTGTTGATACTATTGTTTCTGTATTGTAATCTTGATTTTTCTCTTTTCGTTTTATGAATTCAAAGTTAAAATCCCACATAGGGCCTTATATGGAATTACTCTATAGAATTTGAATCTTGTCCTTATTTTCTCCAATATAACCTTATTATGGCCCATATGCAGTGTCGGATTTCCAAATCCACCGCCCTTATTCACTTGTCTTTGCCTGCCGCCTGTGCTGCCGCCTGTGCCTGCCGCCAGTGTCTGCCGCCTGTGCCTGCCGCCAGTGTCTGCCGCCTGTGCCTTGCCGCCTGTGCCTTGCCGCCTGTGTCGCGCTGTGCCTGCCGCGGTATGCCTGCCGGGTGCCTGCGCGGTGCTGCCGCCGGTGGCTGCCTTGCCTGCCGGTGTCTGCCGCCGGTGTCTGCGCCCTGTGCCTGCCGCCTTTGTCTGTTGCCTTACCTTCAGAATCCAGCGTCAATGACGTCATTTGCGGCCACGATGAGGCACGAGACGCGTTGGCCGTCGTTTGGTGACGACGCGACTCATTTGTACACGATTTGAGGGATAAGCAGGACGCGCGAAGGAAGGCTGCGCCACCGGATTAAAGTCCTTCTATAGGTCCGATAGGCCTAAGAAATCCAAAGGGGGGGACATTTTGCCGCCCCCAAAATTTTGCTGCCTTAGGCCCGCGGCAATGGAAATCTGACACTGCCC
This sequence comes from Ascaphus truei, assembly GCA_036426205.1. Taxonomy (NCBI): domain Eukaryota; kingdom Metazoa; phylum Chordata; class Amphibia; order Anura; family Ascaphidae; genus Ascaphus; species Ascaphus truei. The sequence goes on along the minus strand of CM071575.1, from coordinate 39,803,005 downwards.
AATGCACTGAAGGGGACTAGACTTAAGCACCCCTTTACGCCAATTCCCCCTCCAATGCGTGACATGGCTGCCTGACGTCAATTACGACGCGTGCCATGGAACCAGATACGTAAGTCACAATGCCACATGGCGCAGCGTTAGCGTCATGACGTTGCGTGAGCGTCTGGTTGCCATGGAACGTGGCGTCAATTCGATGCTGTGCGCCATGTTAACGCAGTCGAAGGGGGAATTGCAGGAAATAACGGAGAATGCCGGAGACGCTGTCGCACCACGCCGCAACACGCCACACCCCGCCGCCACCCAGGGTTGACAACGGCAACCCGTAGCCAGAGGTAAGTGTCCGAACCGGGTCTCGGTAAACCGAAGAGGGTGGACAACCCTGCCAACAGGTCAGGTTTTCAAATATCCCTGCATCAGCAAGCAGAGCCTCAATCAGAGGCTCACGAATATTGAGCCTCTGATTGCGACACCGTGCGTGACGCAGGGACTGATTAAGCTAACTGTGCTGAAGCAGGGACCAATTGAGTCGCTGTGTGAAGCAGGGTATCCGAAAACCGAACTGTTGGTTGGCCCTAGAGAATGGAGTTGGCCTCCCTGCCTTAGCAAATCTGGACCTTGGCCTGGTTTGCATACATCTGGTTTCTACCGAACACAAGATGGCGCCTTGCATACAAAGATTCTCAATCTCATTTTTTAACAACAATGAGCCATCAAACTGTGAAAATGGAAATAATGCCATGTTGTTCTACGTTTATTTGACTGAAAGGTTAATGGTTTTTTTACGAGTAGCCGGATTTTTACATTGGTTTAACCCAGGCAAGTAATTGTTCTCACGTGTCAGTATTAGTAGACACTTAACAAAACACATCTGAAAACATTACCCAGTGTTAATTAGTGTATAATTAGAAGGAGAACTAGCCTGGAAACCCGATCAATCTGTTCGACAGTCAACGTAAGCGTTTTTTGATAAGCATGACTTGTGACCCAGTATATGCACAATATTAGTAAAAAGACATCAATATCATTGATTTCCAGTGAATTCTTTTATTTCATAATATAGTGGTGATGGGTGTTTTGTTTTTTTTAACCCATTTGCCCCTAATTTTGCTCCAGGAGAATTGACGAGTCATGATTGAGCCACCTGTGCTGAAGAAGGGATATCCGTAAACCTGGGCCGCGAAAGGGGGTCTTGAGGGCTGGCGTGAGAACCACTGACCCACAATAAGATCACTAGCTGTCAAATGCCCTTCTAGGTTCCAATGCTTGCATTAGGCGCGTAAGTAATGGTTTGCGAGTGGCGTGATCAAAAACCTAACAGTTATGCAAAGTCCGTAGTGGTGAGCGCAGGCACACACGGCGATGGCTGCTGTTCGTGTGGGACAACTTATTTAAGTGTGTCCGCGGAAGGCGTTAACGCGAGCTGTTCGCCCAATTAAAGGAGAAAACCAGATCAGTGATGTAACGGCCAGCCACAAAACACACAACAAACAAGCCCCCCTCATCGCGGCACTAGAGGCCCCAAAGCGCCAAGCATTGTCGCACGCAACGCACCCACCATGGAAAGCGGACTCCTTACTGAAACCATGGGATTTCTACTGGATCATATGATAGCACTTTGTTTTGTCTCTATTTTGTAGTGGAGACTTTGATGCCTGTTTTTTTGATAAATGACCCCCATACAAATAAAGTCAAATTCTCATTGGGCCAATTAATTTGTGAAAAAGCATCTTTAGTAAAGCAAAAACACATTGGGTTCATTTAGTTCATGTGAGACATTAACGGCCTTACGAATCTTCACTTAGTGCTTCAATATCCTTTTGAAAAATAAACACTGGCATAATGAACTATGTAAGACAGGCACAGCTACTGAAAACACTGCCAGAACAACAAAAGATCCTGATCTGCAATAAGTGTCAGAAAACAAGCTGGCAAGCTGCCAGTCCTGATGATGCTGGTTTATGCTAATTTGGATTCCCCCTTGTTGTTGTTATGAATATTTTACCATCCATGGATACATGAACCCATGTAGCTGGGCCTCGTGATCGACTTGCAGAAGTTAAATGGGGGTGGTTGATCTGTACCAGTGGGAAGATGGTGTGCCCATATCGAGGCCGTTGGCGAGTTAAGCACTTCACCTTAGAAAGAAAATAACAACAACTAGCCTCCCCCCCCTCAAAAGGTCAGGTTTTCAGATAGCCTGCTTAAGCAGAGTGGCTCAATCAGCCCAGCTTCAACCCAGTTGGGCTCAAGTTTCGACTGAGCTTTGATAAGCCACCTTGCTAAGCTGGAAATTCTAAAAAAAGACCCGGGGGGAGGGTGTGAGGGGCACTGGAGTTGAGCACACTCGCTAGAATATGCATAACTGATATCATAAGCTTTTCTCCTTCTCAGAAAACCCCTCCCTATCTTAAAAATTGTTTGAAAACAACCAACAATTAATACAAACAAACCTTTCATGTTACCGATTCATGTTTGCATACTTAAAGGGTTATTTAGGCATTTGTTACCGATTAGCTTGTATTTACCTGATGGAAGGAATAGCCATTGCACCCAATTGCACACACCAATTTCTAATGGCACTATTAACCGCTTAAATGAGCACAATACATTATAGCCTGCATCGCAGAGCGAAATAGAAAAGCAATTCATCTGACATTATTAGTATTCATAATATTCACAATTAAGCTTTCCTTAATTCAGTTATAGATGTAAGCTCTTCGGGGCAAGGGTCACTCCTGTTGTTCCTTAATGTTTTACTTTTTATGTACCTCAAGCCTATTCCCATTCTACTTATATTATTATCGCCCAGTATTTGCTGCTGTGCAGCGCTATGTACCATAGATTGGGGCTGTTATAGATTAAAAGATAACACATACAGTTACCATACTTTTTCAGTCCTATTACTTCTGATAAACCTTAATTTTCTGAGGGATGGGTTTGGCAGCCCTTTCGCCCCAGGCGTCAGGGGGCTAGACCCCGGTTTGTTTTTTTCTTCACAGAGATTGACTCATTTGCTGTTCAGAGGAAGAATTTATATCGTCAGTTCTTGGGCTGGACATGGGACCTTTGCTAATCATTACATACTTTAAAAAAAAAAATATATATATTTATAGTATATATGTACTTTGAATTTAGTATTAGAAAATAAACAAATCTCGAACCGAATTAAATTGTAACCATGTTAACTGTTTGCCATGTCCCTATCTTACCCCTTCCCAACATACACCCCCTCCTCTCCCCCTCTTCTCCCTCCCCGTTTTCCCGTTTGTAGTCCCTCCACACCCCTGCCTCCCCCCCCCCCAATAGTCTATAGGCGATATTTCAACCATTATGTTTAACGTGTATATTGTTGTGGTTTTATCAAAAAAAAATAAATATGTCATAATTAGTTGAAAAAAAACAATTCTTTACTCCACTATTCAATCACTGTCAATGCTTTCCACTATGTTGTTCATATAGTATTTCCTCACATCAATGAGACTTAGATGTTAACTTCAGGAACAGGGACTCCTTTCACTACAGTTTTATCGTACGGAAGCGCTTATTCCGATTGTGGTGTATAATATTATGAACACGGATTGTAAAGCCGATATTGTTAGCTGAATATGCGCGATATAAAAAAGTATACATACAGAAAGCAGTGCACATGGAATGTTCACTCGCAGTCATGTTAGGACAACACTTTTCTGAAAACTATTGTAATGTTAAGTACATTTTTAGAAATAACGCTGTATTACTGTTTGTACACATTACAAATACAAATAATTAGCAATTATTTATTTTTTTGCAAGTTTTATTTTGTAATTCTTGCGCTCTATGATAATTTTAATAATGTGTGTTGTGCTGTTGCTATCTTTTAATATGCATTGAGAGAAATTTATTTTCTATAAGACAAAATTACTCCCTCGTTGGTTGTGTGATGTGGTCGCGGAGGCTGTGGGCTCTCCGAGCCGTGAATGTGTGTCGTGTCGTGTGTCTGGGGTGGCCTGTGATGTAGTCGGTTGGTGTGTGCTGTGTGTGTGTGGTGTGTTTTGTGTGGTGTGTGTGGTGGTTTTGTGTGTGTGTGGCGTCATCCATGTGTTCTTTTGTAGGAGACATTATTTTAAACATAATGTTACCATCACGGGCTGCATTTCTGTAAGTAATAACCTGCACACTTTCAAACGATGCAGTCGTGTCTAAATACTGTAGTTATATAGATATGGTCTTCTATCCACTTAAATAACAAGAAAGGAAGACTATTTTGCATGTTTTTTGAGCACAACAGCACAAAGTAAAAATATATATATTTCATGTGAATGCAGTATGTATTAATATAAGTACATCATTTAAAAAATTGCACGGTGTTGAAGATTTTTTTTTCAAAACTGGGTGAACATTATTGGACACGTATTTAATAATGACAAAAACTATCACTTTTGAGATTGTTCATTGGTCCACATATGGGAGGTAGGGTGCCCATTAGGACTAGTATATATATATTAATATATACGTAGATATTACTAGATATTATATATAATCAAAAATAATCTAAATAGATTTTGTATACCGTTCTGTGGCTAACGAGCATGCTTTATTGTGGCTAGCTTCGAGACTACATGATCTTCTTATTTGCGAGACGTGATGGTTACAATGATATCCGAAGCAATGCAAAATGGATTTCTGTTACATAATAGCTGGCATTTGTTATGGTATCTGTTGTGGTTCCTTTCCCCGTTGGGGATGTGGTTTGTGTTCATTATGGCTGCTCTTGATACGTTGTGTCAAAACGGTTCCTAGAAGAAGCAAGTGAGGAAGAGACGTGGTATGTGTATTCAGTCCGCTGAATCGACCATGAATCGGAGAGCCACAGTATATATACAGAGGCTTACCCAAAAGTTCTGGAGACGAATATGGTGTGGGCTGTGGAATGCTCGAGAGGAATATAGGTCAGTGTGGAATGAATTTAGTAGCACTAAAAGGTGTGTGGCTATGTGGTCCCTTATTCGGCTGTATGGAGGGTGGAAAAAAGGAGTTAAGTATGTGTGAGAGGGATCTAGCGTGGTGTGTGTGCATTACAACATTACACAGTCTATGTACAGCACATGGCCTAGAGCGCTCATGGAAGGAGAGTTCACTTGGTCAGTAATGATCATATAAATTTAGATCTTGTTTAGGCCATGTCTAAGTGTTTGCCCGTAAAGTGCATAAATTATATTCATGCAACCGTCTCTCTTTCAGGCTTGTTTTAAAGATTATCCTTTGAGTATGGCAAACCCTCAGGTCGCATCTTATGCCAGAGTCAAGAGAATATGTGCTGCCAACAGGACTGTCTTCTTGTTCCGCGTGTTGAGTGCTTGTGCTGGGTGCAGGTTCATTCTCTTGTTGTAGCCCATGCCTCTGTTCTCCACCGTATGTAGTTAGCAGGCCCCCTGGGCATTTTGTCATGCACATGATGAGGGTTACACGACATTGCTGGAGGGAATCAGGTGACCTCCTTTGGATTGTATCCCGATTTCCAAGGTACCCGGTCGTTGTCTCCTTCTGTTTGTATTCAAGGAAGATCACTTCTTGGTATCGGTGGTGTTTGTGAATTTGGGTTTACAATTTGTGGTTGTACCCAACGGTTCTATAAAGCTTGATTCAAGGCTTTATCCGCTGGTCTCTGTCTGCCTGTGTCCAGAGCAGATCCAGTATGTGTATCAGTATGGCTTGACTGTATGATGGTTGCAAGTTTGGTTGTGTGTCGGGTGGAAGCTGTGTGTCCCTCAAATAGCTTGGCTCTGTTGTAGGTTTGCCGGGGTATACAGAAGTCTGTAGTTGGTTGTCTTTATATGGTATGGTGGGTCTAGGAAATGTATCATCCGGAGAATGGTGAGTTTGAGGTTGATGGTCTTATGTCTTCATGCAAGCGCTTGTTCTATACCATCTTGATTTGCTGAGAGAGAAACGCATGCATGTCTTCCTGCCAGGAGGTCTTTGATGTCTTTGGTGTTCTGATTCAAGGATCTGGGGTAAAGGTGAACGGATCTCGGATGAATGAAGTAATTCTAGACACACACCATATACTTAAAGAACAACCCATACTACAGACTTCGGTATACCGCAACTACAGACAGAGCACAGCTATTTGGGACAACAGCTTCCACCGACCCACATCACCAAACATGCAACCAATACAGTCAAGCCTACACGATTACAACCGGATATGTTCTCGACACAGCAGACAGAGACCAGCGGATTTAAAGCCTTGAGATCAGACTTAAAACCGTGGGTATAAACACAGAATTGTCGACCGCAAATTCACAAAGCCACCAGTAATAACAAAATCTGATTCCTGAATACAAACAGAAGGAGACAACGACAGGGTACTTTGGTGGTCACATATAACCCACACCAGGAGCCCCTACGCAAGATCGCCAGGAAACTACAACCCATCCTCCAGGAAAGATAAAAGAATGCAACATGGTCTTCCCTGAAGCACCTTATTATCATACAGACAAACCATAATATCAAGAATATTATTGGTGGGAGTAAAGTATTCAGCAGTACAAACTGAATGAGGGGACAAAAACTACGCAGGACCCAAGATGCAAAACCTGCGCAAGCTCATACACAGAGGACACAATACAAATACCACACAGGAATCGGGGGAATACAAAACAGAGGAAGGGTCACATGTTCTCCAGCAAGGTCGGTACCCATCATGTGCATGAAATGGCACGGGGCTGCTCTACTACATAGGTGAGACAGGGCAGGGGCTAAACAAACAGAGAATGCAACTGCACGCACAGCATCACACGCGGAACAAGAGACGTCCTTGGCGAACATTCTCTGACTCTGGCCATAAGATGAACGATCTGAGGGTGCCATACTCAAAGGTAATCTTAAAACACCCGAAAGGAGACGGTTGCATGAATATAAATTTATGCAACTGTTCGGACATTTAGCAGTGCCTAAAACAGAGATCCGAAATTTATGAGTCATTACTGACACAAGTGAACTCTCTTCCCATGAGCGCTATAGGCCATGTCTGTACATACGTGCTATATGTATGCACACACAGCGTCTCTTCACACATACTTAACTCCGTTTTTCCATCCCTATACACGAATAGGGACCACATAGTATCCACACACACTTTAGTGTATGCTACTAACTCTCACATTCCACACCACCACACATTTATATCCGCTCCCACTCCACAACACCTTTTGTTGTAAAGCATCGGATATACTGTGGGCTGCTCCATTCATTTTAATTCACATGATACACATACACACTCTTTCATCCACTGCTTTCAGGAACCTTTTGACACCTCCCAGCATTAAAAACACATCCACACCGGGGGAAGAGACCAGCACAGATAACATTCCAATAGACACCACTGTTTATTTATAGTATAGCTTTTTCTTGCTCATTCATCCTGTAACATGCGCCGGAAAAGAAGAGATCAGTGTATCTCGAAAGCTCGCACAATTAAAGCATTTCGTTAGCCACGAACGGTATCATCTATGTTATTTTGATTATTGAAGTCGGCTAAACACTGTAATGATACCTCTGACAAGGAGAGTGGATATATGATAGATAGTATAGATTATTATAGATATAATATAGTATATGTATTATATTATATAGTTATATATAATAGATAGATTTTATTATATATAATATAATATATATGTATATATGATATAGTATAGATATAGATATTATATATATATATATATATACTCACAGCTGTACAAAGCACTGTAGTGTCATCTAAACCCAGTAAGAATTACCAAGAATTGCACATGTTCCACGTCACAATATGCAACACGAAGTCAATAATCAAAGTCAAAGCAAAACAAGGATTTCTGTTAGAATCAGATCAGAGCTTGACATATCCCAAACACAAATGAACCTTGTTCGCATGTATTAGGACAGGGAGATATGTTGTCACCAGTGGTTAAATGTTCCCATCATTAACTCAAGAGGAGCCCCCTGTCTATTGTGTCACACATTCCAATCTTGCATTGTTTGTAAAACATTTAGAAGAATGAAAGGTTGTTCTGTTAATAGTTGGGCTGACAAATAAACTCTAACATAGGCCGACTGGATCACCAAATTCAGACTGAACAAAGTAAATGAAGCAGAAAGAGCTGTGAACAGAGATAGCAGTTCTATTTTGGTTGTGCACATTTGGCACTGTTACAAGCATGATACCAAAAAGTAACACTGGCACTTCTTTTGGCTATGGGATTTTGCTAAACAAAAAGAGAAAAATCTCTGTGCCCCATTTAAAGCTGCAGTTCAGTCAATATCCTGCATGTGTGTTTTTTTTTAATAAATCAGTTCTGTAGTAAGAAAAAATACTTTTAGCATTTTCTGTTTTTAAAAAAACCACTTTGAAAGACCAATTTTCTTGTATTCTATTTTAACAGCCATTTGCTAAGGCACTGCCCCTTCATGTCCTGTCACAAGCCCTGGCACACCCCTTTGTCAGCCCTGCCCTCCCTCTAGCACATGTCAGTGCAGGAGTGCTCATAAATATTCATGAGCTTCCACTGAGAGACAGAAGCAGAAGAAAAACAGATCCCTTCACTAATTATGTCACCAAATTTCGCCTATCAATACATGGAGAACGAATTGACCTGCAGCTATACAGTTCTTTAGGTAATTAGAGATTGCCCACATAAAACTATTGAAGTAAAAAAAAAAAAAAAAAAAAAAAAGACTGAACTGCAGCTTTAAAGTGTTCACTTTTTCCATGAGCAGTATCTGTATGTGATACAGTGTAACATGCGATTTTAATATACCTCTGGTACCTGCATACATTGCAGTTGTCCACATAGGATCTTTGTCCATATATTGTGGGTATCTTCTTCTTAATTTGAGGCTTACGCAAATTATGAAGATTTAGGTTTTCCTAATCACTAAATATAAAGAATATTAAAAGCATAGTGAACAAAAATAGGGATATATTTGTTTCACCTATTGTATATAATGTGCCAGGTATATGAGCAGATGCATAATCAATTAACAAAAATAAAATGGTCAATATAAATAATATATATATATATATATATATACATACATACATATACGGTATATATATATATATATATATATATATATATATATATATATATATATATAAATATAGTATAGATATATAAATATATATTAGATATCAGCCTCCCAAAAACGACAAGAAGCTAGCTTAACAAATAAACCTTCTCTTAAACATGAATTTCCTTTGTTCAGTCTATGCATTTTCTTCATTGAAACACTGATGTTTCAGTGGATAAGTGGACAGTTTAAGTGCATACACTTCTTATAACAGCAATGGTATTTGGCAGCACCCAAGGAATGTGTACAACATTTTTAATGACCCAAGGATCCTCACACAAGACATCCAGTGGATTAAATGAATGCTAGATCTTTATTTATGAATGCAAGTCTTTTAGTCATAGACTAAACACAGTAAAAACATGTATTGCAGTTCTTAAAAGAAATGCAAACCGCCCTTCACCCAAAAAAAACCGATATTAATTTGAGACGCTTGTATATTCCCACTTATTTTACTAATTGGGAAGCCCAAACCCTCAATCTTACCATCAATAAAGGTGGTTTGTCTCTCTAGTGCAAACCCATGGAAATAATGGTCCAAAAAACAACATCAGATAAAGTAACTAAATACATCGCATTGAAAGAGATGTGTTTTATCTTTATAATCTTGTGCTTTTTTGTACTTTGTCATTAATTTGGCCCAAACTATCTTGGCTCTATTTTCTTTAGCGAACAAGGTGTGAAGTGATCACACTATAGCCAGTATGTCTCACTGAGATATGTCAAATGCAGAATTAGTTCCTACCTATGGGGAATATTAGATATACATTGGCTTGATACATAGATTCAAAAAATTCTCTGAATTAGAGTCATTTTGTAATTAGGCTTTTGACCGTGTTTCCCTTTGCACCAATGCATCAAGATGCTTCGCAATAGGAAGAGTTAGGCTGCGGTCCCAGTAATGTCTGTGACACGCGCGCACGGCGGGGGGGGGGGGGGGGCGGCGCGTGCACAGCGCTAACCGTGATCTGCGGTCTGACAGGGAGAGAGGGAGCTTGAGACGGGAGGGGGCGTGGTCAGGGATTTGCGGGGCCATTACGTCACACGGCTAGTTCGCCCTCATTGGGTGAACCGCCGGTGGGGGCGTGGCCACGCCTCCGCCGCAGGGTTTGAACTCAATTTCATTGAGTTGAAAAAAAACCTGCAGCACGGCGCAGCTGCACCTTCAGCGGGAAGATGCGTACTGGGCCCAGCCCTATTGAGGGGCGCTGCTTACACGCACAGTGCACGCCGAGCCGTGCGCTGTGGCAATGACTGGGACCGCAGCCTTAGGGTTAATGGTAAGAACTAATGTTAAATAAAATATTGAATTTAGGGACATTATTTGCTTTTTTTCCCCACTATGTTGAAAATGGCTAGAGCGTCCAAGGCTGCGGCCATAGCGAGCGCGGCACGAACAAATGCATGTAATTGCACCAGTCTGGCGACACTGCGGCAGCGCGACGGCGCAACAGGATTTTTAGCAGACAAAGAAATTTGCTTTTTCGCGCGACGGCCGCGTCACGTAAGTGTTTGAGCCAATCAGTGCAAACCAGCCTGATGATGTCATGGCCACGCCTCCCCATCACGCAAGTGATCGGAGTCCACAGATCACTCAGGTGACAGACAGGCGCGGGACTCCTTCCGCTCCGTCGAGCACGTGTGCTCGCACTATGGCCGCAGCATAAGGCCAGGTCCCCAGTGGCCGCTGTGGCGCGCGCTACGGCGTGCACGTCACACACCACAGCACAGCCCTCTATGGGGCCGGCCCCAGTGGCCGTGTGTGTGTGGGTGCCCAAGAGCTGTGTCCCTTACGCTGATAGGGAAGACAATAATTTTGTCTTGCCGTGCCGCAACGCGATCACGTGGTTGGCGCGCACCAATTGAAGGGCAGATATGACCCTTTTTGGCTGCACCCCCCCCATCATGTCCCCACCCCCCTCGCTCCCCTAGAGCGTCCCTACAGACCGCCGCCGATTGCGGCTGTAGTGAGCACACGCCGCCATGCTGCCAGGCGCACGTGCAGCAGGGAGGACTGGGGCCGTAGCCTAAGACAGAGGTGGCCAACTCCAGTCCTCAACAGCCACCAACAGGTCAGCCACTGATTGAGCCTCCTGTGCTGAAGCGCCTGCTTCAGCACAGGTGGCTCAATCAATGGCTCAGTCAACTGTGTCACTGATTTAACCACCCATGCTGAAGCAGTGATATCGTTAAAACCTGCCCTGTTGGTGGCCCTTGAGGACTGGAGTTGGTCACCCCTGGTCTAAGGGGCAACTATCTATGCTAAACTATCTTTGTCAAATCTCAAAACTTGATTGCAGCCACCTTATCTTTCCCCCCTTCTCCCTCAGAAAATAATCACTGAGCATGTAGACACTTTTTTCAGAGGTCGTTATTACACACCCCATAGATTTCAAGTGAGTTTCAAGCATGATTTCATTATACTGTGGGTGTGTTAACAGCTATGATGTTCATTTCTTAGGACATTTAGGTGTAGTGCCCAAAATCCTGCTTTATAATAGAACTTAGAAACAGACAAAATATATTTTCGGCACATTGCGGGTAGACAGATTGTTGGGGGGGGGGCTGGGATTGACCCGGCGGTCTTGGTACATGTTGGCACCAATGACAAAGTAAGAAAAAGATGGAGGGTCCTAAAAAATTATTTCAGGGATCTAGGCCAAAAGCTTAAGGCAAGGACCTCCAAGGTAGTATTTTCTGAAATACAACCAGGTCCATGCGCTACCGCAGGGAGACAGTCAGAGATCAGGGAGGTTAATGCATGGCTAAGAAAGTGGTGTAGGAAGGAGCGTTTGGGGTTTTTAGAGCACTGGGACTCCTTTTCTGAGAGGTGCCATCTTTATTCTAGGGACGGATTGCACCTCAATGAAGAGGGATCTTCTGTGCTAGGGGGGAGAATGTTAAAAAGGTTGGAGGAGATTTTAAACTAGGATGGAGGGGGAAGGGGAATGAAACAGATAACGAACTAAATAGAATAGATGAGGAAACAAGGTGGTATGGAGGTAGAATGGGGGCAAGTGCGAGTTTGACAAGGAGCGAGTCACTCATAGTAAATACAGATAATACTAGAAAACTTCTAAAGACTAAACCAAGTTGGCGCAGAAAGGAAGGAGAAGATAAGATAATAGTACAAGCTGAAAAAAACTTAATGCATGCTTGCTAATGCAAGAAGCCTGACAGATAAAATGGGGGAGCTTGAATTAATAGCTGCAAGGGAGCAGTATGATATCATAGGCATTACTGAAACATGGTGGGATGAAACTCATGACTGGGCAGTTAATTTAGAGGGTTATTCCCTTTTTCGGAAGGATCGAGCAAATAGAAGAGGAGGTGGAGTATGTTTATATGTTAAACCGGATCTAAAACCTATTATAAGGGAAGATGTTTATGAAGCGAATGATGAAAATGTAGAGACCTTGTGGATAGAAATTAGCAGTGGAGGTAAAAGTATAAAGAAAATGTTTGTAGGAATCTGATATAAACCACCAAATATCAGTGAGATTGAGGAAGCTAAAATACTTTTGAAAATGGAGAAGGCATCAAAACTAGGTCATGTTTACATAATGGGTGATTTTAATTATCCAGGCATAGACTGGGGAAATCAGATTAGCATTACAACAAAAAAACAGGTTTTTGGGGGTGCTTAAAGACAATTATATGACCCAAATTATTGAGTAACCAAACAGGAGAGGGGCAATACTGGATTTGGTAATATCAAACAATGTATAAGTAATAGTAAATATTCAAGTCCTGGAACATTTTGGTAACAGTGATCATAAAATGGTCTCATTTGAAATAAATTATCAAAAAAATGATTACTTGGGTTCAACAAAGACTTTAAACTTTAGAAAGGTAGATTTTAATAAACTGAGGACTAATCTACATGTAATACACTGGGATAATGTTTTTGCAGTGGAAAATTTTAGAAAATAAATGGGCAGTCTTTATAACATTGTTAGAAAAGCGCACTTATCAGTGTATACCCTTGGGTAATAAGTATAAAATAAATAAGTCAAAACCAACGTGGCTAAATAAACAGGTAGGGGAGGAAATGGACAAGAAGAGGAAGGCGTTTAGATTCTTTAAGTTAGAAGGGACAGAGGCATCGTATCAGAATTATAAGGAATGTAACAAATTGCAAAAGGGCAATCAAATTAGCAAAAATGGATAATGAAAAAAGGATTGCAATAGAAAGTAAGAACAACCCTAAAAAGTTCTTTAAGTACCTTAATAACAAAAAAATGAGGAAAGAAAATATAGGACCCTTTCAGTGTGAGATGGGCAGGCAGATTATTGGAAATAAGGGAAAAGCAGAGGTATTAAACCAATGATTTGCCTCTGTGTTTACCAGGGAAGAATCAATTTCAATGGTAGTACCGCAGGAGGAAGCCACAACCTCTATATTAATGAACAATTGGTTAACTGAGGAAGCAGTTCATAGACAGCTTAAAAAATGTAAAGTAAATAAGGCACCTGGCCCCGATGGCATACATCCAAGAGTTCTTAAGGAGTTAAGTTCAGTAATAGCCAAACCATTATATTTAATATTCAAGGACTCCATTTCCACAGGCTCATTACCACAAGATTGGCGTAAAGCAGATGTGGTGCCTATATTTAAAAAGGGAGCTAGATCAAAACCTGGGAATTACAGACCTGTAAGCCTGACTTCAATAGTGGGGAAACTACTTGAAGGTTTAATACAGGATAATATTCAGGAATACCTCATGGAAAACAAAATTATTAGTACTAGTCAGCATTGATTTATGAAGGATAGATCATGCCAAATTAACCTTATTTGTTTCTTTGAGGCGGTAAGTAGGAATTTAGACCAGGGTAATGCAGTTGATGTGGTCTACTTGGACTTTGCAAAGGCTTTTGATACGGTTCCACACAAGAGGTTGGTGAACAAAATAAAGCAAATTGGACTCAGTAAAAATATATGCACCTGGATTGAAAACTGGTTGAAGGACAGACAACAGAAGGTTGTCATAAATTGAACTTTTTCAGGTTGGGCTAGGGTCGTGAGTGGAGTACCTCAGGGATTGGTACTTTAACCACTGCTTTTTAATTTGTTTATTAATGACCTTGAGTTTGGCATCGAGAGCAAAGTCTCCATCTTTGCTGATGATATTAAATTGTGTAAGGTAGTAGAATCAGAGCAGGGTGTCATTTCTCTCCAGAAGAACTTGGAGAGACTGGAAACTTGGGCAGGTAAATGACAGATGAGATTTAATACAGATAAATGTAAGGTTATGCATTTGGGAAGCAAGAATAAGCAGGCGACTTACAAATTAAATGGGAATAAATTGGAAGAATCCTTGATGGAGAAGGATTTAGGAGTGTTTGTAGACAGCAGGCTTAGCAATAGTGCCCAAAGTCATGCAGTAGATGCAAAGGCAAACAAGATCTTATCTTGCATTAAACAGGCAATAGATGGAAGGGAAGTAAATATAATTATGCCCCTTTACAAAGCATTAGTAAGACCACACCTTGAATACGGAGTACAATTTTGGGCGTCACTCCTTAGAAAATACATTATGGAACTAGAGAGAGTGCAGAGAAGAGCCACCAAATTAATAAAATGGATGGACAATCTAACTTAAGAGGAGAGGCTAGCTAAATTAGATTTATTTATATTACAAAAGAGGTGTCTAAGAGGGAATATGATAACTATATACAAATATATCCGGGGACAGTACAGGGAGCTTTCAAAAGAACTATTCATCCCAAGGGCAGTACAAAGGACTCGGGGTCATCCCTTTAGGTTGGAGGAAAGGAGATTTCACCAGCAACAAAGAAAATGGTTCTTTACAGTAAGGGCAGTTAAAATGTGGAATTTGTTACCCATGGAGACTGTGATGGCAGATACAATGGATTTGTTAAAAAAAAAGTTGGACATCTTTTTTAGAAAGGAAAGGTATACAGGGATATACCAAATAAGTAAACATGGGAAGAATGTTGATCCAGGGAGAAATCTGATTGCCAATTCTTAGAGTCAGGAAGGAATTTATTTTTCCCCTTATGAGATATCATTGGATGATATAACACTGTTTTTTTGTTTGTTTGTCTTCCTCTGGATCAATACATAAATATAGATATAGGATAAAATATTTGTTGTCTAAATTTAGCGTAGGTTGAACTTGATGGACGTATGTCTTTTTTCAACCTCAGCTACTATGTAACTATGTAACAATATGACAAATTGTTTCAATAAGGTAAAGTGGATTTTAAAGCAGAAATATGATAGGAAAATAGATTATGTGCTTTAATGGGACCTGTTGGGGACAAAAGGTGTGTAATAAATTGGAAACAATGGAGGTAGATGGTGGATATTTTGGAAATGTTATGAATAAATTCTAAATCGAGTGTTAGTTCTAGTTGGTTTGGAGAGTGGTTTCCTTTTATCCCTGGAATTAGAACACTAATAGCCCAGAACATGGAACAAATCACATGTATATATTTATGCCCCTCTGTTACATTGGGCACTTTGTTTTCAACTTGATCTCCCATTGTATACATGTATAGACAATTGGTCTAGCTCCAGGTCAAAGCGTCAGGTGTCTGTGCATTTTATAGCATTGAAAACATCAGGTGTTTAATTTTTTTCCCCTTAAATCCGACCTGAACTAATCATTTAGAACTGTAACACTGTGAACATAAAAGAGGTTGATGTACATATTAGTGCCGGTCAAAGCATATATTTTTCTCCATTTACTGTATTTGTTTGAAAGATTAGAAACAGGTGATGCCTAGGCCATTAACACAGCAGAATCCACAAAGTATAGCTAATGTGTTTACATGAGTGGCTACTGGCTGAAAGCTGATGGGGCCTGATCCTTCCAAGCAGTTAATTGGATGCCTGAATGGTCCAAAATTAAAAGCTCTCTAATATATATTTTTTTTTTTACAACATAGAAATCCTCAGTAGATTTCTAAGGTCTTAACTGATGCCTTTTCACATGTGTGCTACAATCTGCATGGCCAAATTGTCACATTGCCTTCCAGATACAAATTCAGACATTTATTTGTGCAAAGAAGAAATAAAAACAAAGGTGATTTCCTGTTAAGAAAATTGTTTCCCATCCAATATTCAATTAAGCCCTCTGATTAAAATATATATATATATATTTAATCTGAGAAAGCAGTAAGTATTGCTGAAGCATCCACTTTATTATGAATGTTACTAAATGAGCTATTAACCCCCCCTCCCCCTCAAGCCCTCTCCCATAGCGTTTCATACATTTACAGATAATTAGTGATGTCCTCAGCTGAAGTGTTTGGCAGTAAAGCAACATAAACCTCTAACCGCTTTCGTGTGCATTATTCTGCTTTAGCTTCTTTTTTTTTTTTACTGTGACCACCACACAGTAACAAACTGTTCTGACCACGTTCATAGAATTCACTTTACAATTTTATACTCACTCTTGTAAGTGGGTCTTCTGTCCCCAGCTGCACCGGGGACCATGCCTGGTCCCAACCTGTAAGACTTTCTTTTCTTTCCTCTTGCAAAATCAATCTGTTGACAGCTAACTCATTTTCCCCCTGAAAACGTATTAGCTATTCAGCCTCACAAAACACTCCGAGCCCCCTTTTGTCCAGGAGAGGACTCGAGACCCCATCATTAGCGCTTATTACTCTGAGCAGTTTGACAGGCTTATAGACTGCTTACAAGACTTTTCCATTCATCTCTGCCCAGAGCTGCCCCGGCTCTGAAAAGAAACGGAAATATTCTACCATTTTTATCAAACTGAATAGGGAAAAAGCTGCCTGCCTTCTCCTCCCTCTCATTCACTTACTTTTGACACAATATTTTTTTTTCTTTTTGCTTAAAAGACAAGCACACACATTTTTAACTGAGTGTCCTGTCATTTGCTGGGTTGTTTACGGTAAATACCAATATTGCCATTTAAAGACAAATAGGATATAGTTTAGGTATGTCGTGCAAGTGATCTGAATGTAAATGCTGCCTAGTGGTGTATGAAATAGAGATACTTCTCAGGAACTTCTAACAGGGCAAGCACACCCTTGTCAAACAGTGGAAGAGACCATGAGATATAACTGCTATGTGTTATTTCTGTGGGTGTACATTTGAGATCGGAGTAATATGTTTCAGATGGCTGACCACACATTGGGTTTTCTCGGAAAACAATAGCAAACAAATGAATATAAAATAGATTGTACACGTTGTGATTTTTAACAACGACTAAAAAAAAAAAACATTTAACAGGAAATCAACTTTTATTGGCTTTGTGCAGGTGATCAAATGAGTACATCTAATTTCTTAGTTTAAATATATGTTAATCATAGTTTAAAAAAAAAAACAAACAAACAAAAAAGGTGGTGGTTGATTCTGCTAACCAACCTCCCTTAGAAATCTGAGTGTAAATCTGTTCAAAATCTCCATAATACTTGAACTGCTAACACGCCAAGCTTGGCAGAGATTGCTCTCTGTGCTGTGTTATGGTTTAAGAAGGACTGACCCTTTGTAAGTATTTGTTTTTTTTGTCCACACGTCTGCTCCTTTAGTTCTGCAAGGCAGCCAAGAAAATACAGGGGAATTTGGTTATATGAGGCAAATTGAATGATGTATATTTGTCTTTGTCTTTCCGTCTGACTAAGCATTACCCATCATAACACAGATACGTGCCTGTGTATTACCATTACACGAAATACATTATTCTGGCTTCATTGTGAAAGGGTTGCAATAAATACAAATACAGTTTGGAGATAGGACTTAAAATTAATCCTGCAACAAAACATTTTTTAGGCAGTAAAACAATTTACCCTTCGACTTTTAGCTGTTTTGAACGCTTGATAACTGCAATACTATAAATGTGCTCAGTATGCAATCAGCCTTTATCTAATACGTGTTACTGTATTTATTACCCCGGTGTACATTGCTGTCTTATTGAAATCAGCAATGTGGGAAAAGTAATATGGAATTATATAGGAAAACAGATGAGCATTGATTTGACTGCCGCTAATGTTATTGCTTGCAATATCAGTTATTGAAAAGTATGAACATATTACAACACTATGGAAAAAAGAACGACTCTGAAAAAAAATTAATTTCAACATTTCAATATGAAAGTTAAACTATTTTTTTTTATGGAACCTTAATCACAAACAATACAGCACATTGGCTAAGCATCTAATTAAAATCATATCCTATTGTCATTACGGTATGCGATGTGTGTTAAGCAAGGGAAATGTAAAGATTTCTATGTTAGCAGCACACCGTTTAAATATTTAGAAACTCCAACAATATGTTTGCAGGTGGCCTGAAAAAACAATATTTTTCTAGTTTAGTTTGATCATGTAATATGTACATAATTTTAGTAATATATATATTATATATGGTGTGTGTGGGTATATTATTATATATAATATATATATATTATATATATATATATAATATATAATATATATTATCTTATATCATATATATATATATATAGATATAATATATATACACACCACACACACACACACACCACCACCCCATGTATGTTTTGTCATTGGATGTAACACTGGGGGAAAGGAGAGATATTTGAGGCGAAAGAAGGAGGGAGAGCCAGTAAGGTGGGGGAAGGGGAAAGGAGCGGGGGGGGTTCACCCGACACGAAGGGGAAAGAGAACCAGGAGATAAATAAGAGAGCGAGAAGAAGGCGGATAGCAAGTTAGGAACGGGCCTCCACCCCTTCTTTTCTTCGTCTTCCTTTTTCATTCTCTCTTCCTCTCTGTCTCTTTTTGTTTTTTTTTGATTTTTTGTTGTTTATTTTTAAGGGTTTATATATATATATATAGCAGGTGACTACTGTAAACTGATAAGGAGCAGGCTGTATAATGTCTGTATATGTTTGTGCTTTGGTTCAATTGTATAGAAAATCATTCTCTACTGACATGCCACTTACAGGAGACATACAGAAAAGGATACTTTGACCACAGTCCACTCATGAATATTGCCCACGGGCTAGCCAAGGATCACCCTGATTTGGGATCCAATACATGTATTCTATTGGATATTGGCAACACATATCAATATATATTCGTACTTTCTGTTAAAGTGTAGGGTCGATATTCATAATAAAATAAAAATGCCACTGAAAGATCAGTTTCAGAAATACTAGGAACAATACAAAAAATAACGAAACCTGTTCTTAAGGCAATAGTTGTTTATACAGTAACTTTTAACTGTTTGGTATTAACAGTATACCTTATACCAAAAGGATTTATTTTAGTTTCTCATTTGCAGACACGGAGAGACGTGGGTATGGACTTTTTCCACGCAGTTTAAGTGATATAAACATATTCAGCGAGTAATGTGACAGTCACTTTTCACACGCATTATCTGAACCTTTTTTTCTCTCTTCTGATATGAAGGTGTTGCTGCAGATTCACAAGTACATGGTGCAAAGAAGGATTTGACCACACCAAGGGTGATGCTAATAGTGTTCCACATAGTCTTCCTTATAATACTTTAAGCCAGGGCTAGCCAACTTCAGTCCTCTAGGGCTAGCAACGGGTCAGGTATTCAGGATATCCCTGCTTCAGCATAGGTGGCTCAAGCTGTGCTGAAGCAGGGATATCCTGAAAAACTGACCCATTGGTAGCCGTTGAGGACTGGAACTGGCTACCGCTGGATTAGACCCTTAATTTGTTCATTGTAGACATGTAAAAATAGCTCATTTAATAAGAATGGGTCCTCACCGCATATTTTATTTTAAAGTCTTCATTGGATCCATTGATTCGCCACACATGCTTCTACAAGTCACCTGTGCACACAAAGACAAGCAAAATAACAGCATTCTAACATGGTAATCCCTTAAATAAGTAATATAATATATAAAATAAAATCAAAATCAAAACAACCTTTAAAAGTAAAGCAAAGAATATGCCAGCGTCTTTTCAACATGAAATACCCCAAAAATTATAAAGGGCAGGCGCTCAAACAACTTGGCAGTTGTGTTCTTCAGGCATTATATCAGAAGGTCCTTCAAATAAAGGCGACAAACCTTACAGTCTTCTACTGTATCAGCAGTGTAAAGAAAATGACATTATGATCAACTCTCCCATGTGTTCTGACAGCCTGTTTGGCTTGATGTGAGACTGCAAACCCAGGGTGATGTTGCTGCGGCAGGCACTGTGTTGAGTTGGATCACACTCCCTCTCCTTCTTGTTTGCTGGGCTTGGCATGCCCGATAGGTCAGATGTCACATTCACTGTCGCTGGATGTGATGGAGATGGCAGAGGTGGCCGCTTTGCTGGACAGGCTGGCCGCAGGACTGGAGGCTGCGACCACCGGTTCCCCTCTTTCATCTGGGATCAATGAGCGTCCAGATCCCTGGGACAAGACCTGCTGCTGCAGTCTGATGAGAGAAGGACATTAACAGGAGAGGCAGTCACCAGGAGCTATAAATCACATCAATATAAGACCTTCCTTTTCCCTTCCATTGCTGCCTCTTCTATCAGAATATGGTGCTGTGTTTTGAAACAGTATTGCAGCAGCCTGACTTTTATAAGACACGTGCTTACCCTGTTTCAGATGTTACCTGTCACCTGTGTTACTTGACTTGGGTACCACAAGCTAAAACTGCAGGTCAGGCTACTCAATTATATTTAATACAGGTCAAAAGCCTCAGGATCACGACCATATTCGCGATCCAGAAAAGTCAAAATATAAGGCAGCCTCAACAACAGATGTTAACGCCTTTGTATTCTTGCTTTCAGCACCTTGTGGCTGTACTGTACGTTTTAGAAATATGTTAATATCTATCACACGCAGATTCAAATAAAATAAAAAATATAAGCAGAAAGTGCTTATATTTCATATAATCACCCAATTACTCGGCAAATTTAAACACACACACACACATTCGCAGTTCATATCCTTATCTCAGAAAGATGAATATTAACACATTGTAGTGGTTCAACTTAATATTCAGAGATTTTTCAAGAGTGTTGGGGATTACTATTTATATACAAATATCTGTAAATGGCTTTTAGATTTTTGTCTTCCTTTAGGCAGCAAAATAAAAAATAATCCAGTGCAGGAAATAAATGTTCAATGTTGTAGCAAATCTTTGACTGTAAGATTAATTTCCAAAATACTAAATTGTTCATAGGTTGTACGATGGACATTTTGTGTCTTTGTGCTGTTATTGCTATATTGTTTGACTGATATGTGGAAATATAATATGCGGAATCGCAAATGCATTAATTGTGGTTACATTTACATTTTAAAAGGCCAGCGCCAGAAAGTAGGAATTGTATTTTAAAGCTTTCTAAATCTGATTAAGATATGTCTAAAGTAGAGATTAACATTGAACTTTTAGCCAATGGAATGTATTCAGCCAGGATAGTGTCAGACTGTCATGTTAACTGTATTTTATCATTTTTTATTTTTAACTACAGGGGGGGGGGGGGGGGGGTCCCAGCTGGAAAAAAAAAAGAAGAAAAAGAAACCCAAATTCATTACTGATTTTAAAGGTGTTGACAGATTTATAACGCACAATAAAAATCGTCCAATTTAATGAATTCAGAAAAAAAATAAACATTATGTTTCCAACGTCAAAATTACAGTAGAATATGATTATCGAACAATGCAAAAATATTGGTTTTTTTTACGGTACCGGTGTTTAATTGTAATTCAAACGACTGTGATCTGTACAGTAATTAAAAAAAAAACCTTCAGTGTATATAATTACAACAAATGACATTTGAAGTGGCAAATCCAAGGAAACACGACCAAACTGTTGAAGAAAACGCCTAGCATATTATGCTGTGTGGTGTGAAGCCTCTAATCTGCTTCTGACATATTTAGAGATCCACATGCTAAATAAACCATTTTAAAGCAAAGCGTATAGACAGGGAAGATGCAAAGTGATCTTGTGTGGGTTTAGTTAGAGGTCTGGTATTTCTGTATAACATGGCTGCATATGTAACCATTGGAAGTCAGCATGTAAATCATATACAAACACACACCTGTTCTTAGCCGCTGCAGCTCTATCCCTTTGTCTTCGGTTTTTGAACCAGTTTCCTACTTGTGTTGGGGTCAGTCCAGTTGCCTGGGCTAGTTCTCTCTTTTTGCTCGGGTTTGGATAGGGGTCTTGTAGGTACCACTCCCTAAGCAAATGCCTTGTTCGTTCTTTAAAGCAGTGTGTCTTCTGCTCCCCATCCCAAATAGTTCTGGGCAGCGGGAACTTCTTCCTCACTCTGTACTTGTCTACTGGCCCTAAGGGTCTTCCTCTCAGTTTCTCAGCTTCCTGATAATGAGCTTCCAACCACAAAGCCTGGAGCTTGGTGTGGGACTCCTTGGTGAACTTATGGTTCTCCAAAATGTGGTAGAGTTCCCTGAAGTTCCCCGTGTGAAAGGCCACAATAGCCCTGGCTCGGAGGACGGATTCATTCTTGTTGAGGGCCTCGCAAGCTGCAGGAGCCACTGGCAGTGACCAGAGAAAGCGACCAAGGCGTTCAATGTCCCCACTCTCCTCCAGGGTCTCACACACCCCGGCTACCTGCTGCGAGCTAAAGTTCAGGATAGGTAGCTGAAACATCTAGGCTGATTTCGTTTGGGGAGGGAAAAAAAAAAAAAAAAAAAGACGTTTAAAAGGAAAAACAATCCAGAGTCAAATTGTTAGCACGACCTTCTTCAAGATGATATGTCTGCTGATGCACTGGCTAACTCCAAGAGCCAAGGCAAGGTATAGCAGCGGATCTGCTGTTAAAGGGAAGAAGCTGCCCAGAGCCAGCACAGGATTTTCTATTGGGCTTGGCAGATTGGCTGCTTGGTTACCATGGATTCTTGTCAATCAGTGTCAGCCTTTGCCAATCAAAGTGGGGAGAGAGGGGAATATTTCAGCACCTCCCAGGGCTCGACAGCGCCCTGCTCTCCCAGCCAGATCTGCTCCTGTCCGCAGAGGCACACACAGGGCGCATACTTTCATCCCTGGCTGATCTTACCCATCACCCACAGAAGGCAAATAAGAATCAAACTACACAAAAACACCCAGAGCCCTTTCCCATCCAAGGGGTAACTGGCATCGAATTAGAAAGGTGACGATGCAATGAAACCAACTGAGATGAAATAGATGAATGAGATCATGTTGGTTGTCACCATGCATATTCTGGACCCATACGGATGACAACAAAAAAGCAAGAAGCAGATTTACTGCATCATGTTAAAATCTGTCAGCTTCTGATTCTATGTTTTTTTGTAAAAACACCCAGGGTATTTGATGCCATGGCGTAACACACACACACACACACACACACACACACACACACACCACACACACACACACACACACACACACACACACACACACACACACACACACACACACACACTATACATCCATGCCAGAAATAGCTGGGGACCTTTTCCTGAATGCAGGAGGAGATATTTCCTGCGACTCTCCAAAATCCTTTATCTTGACACTTTATCTCAGTTGTTAGGCCATGTAAAATATATCAGGTTTTTTTTTTTTTACGTTCAAAATGTGGTTTTCGGATGAGTGGAGCAGAGAATAGCAGAGTGAGAAGTCATTTGTAGGTCAACATAAAAAAAATGTGTAAGCAAAATTCAGAACCCTTTAAAAAATAAAAAAACCGGATAGCTGTTTTATCATACAGAAAACAGGATTGTGTGCCAATTCCGCATATACTGTATGAATGCCATAATACAACCCTTCATTTTATCAGCAAATAATGCTCGCCTGCTATGGTAACATTTCATACCGATCAATAATGTACAAAGGTTTTCAGGGATATTTTCTATAACATAAGAGCAAGGGAGGCGACCTTTAATTTGCATTTCACCCAAATATGTCCTTTCTGCCCTTTGCTAACATTACTGTAGGTCAATCCTTTTTTCTTTTACAGCTACATTTTCCTTAAAGATCCTTGCCTAAGCAAGATTTTTCCCCCCGCTGTACCATGAAAGCTGCACAGGGAAGGAGGAATTGCAAAGCGTCTTTTATTTAGTATCAAGAACAATTTGTCTTTTGCTTGTGAAGATTTGGTAAATAAGAAGGCAGATAGATAGCGCAGATGGTTGGAGGTGTCGGGTCAGATTATGATATGCCTCAATACAGTGCTAAGCTCATTCTGACGGAAAACCCTGATATTATTTTCACAGATCTACACAGTTCACTTGAAAAAAAAAAAGAAAAAAAAAAAACCTCCAAGCCATTTACATCATTTATGGGAAGCTCACAGCGAGCAGTACGAAAATGTTTTCAATACTGCTCATTTTCATAAAAACAGACAGTAGCCCCAATAAAATCCAATACATAACATCATGATTTTTTTTCCAGCTAGTCAGCGTTTATTTTTTATTTTATTTCTTCGTGTTTGTAACACAGGTTCAACTTAGAGTCAATTAATTTCCAAATATTGTCAGCGCATGTCTTGTTTTTTGTTTTCGCAGAAAGGATTTAGGGTTAAAAAATTACAAGTAAAATGCAGCCAGTCCATTCAACAAAATGTGTAAAAATATATTCCAAATATAAGACCTGACGTCTTTCTAAAGACAGAAGCATTTAGTCACACGAAGAGATTATATTCTACGCAATGTTTTGCAGCACATATTTCTCTATTCTCAGTGTATAGTCAAAATACATTCAATGACATTATATTAAATAGAAGAAGACACAATGTGAGTGCTGTATTATTTTCTTGGTTCTACATGGGTTCTATATATACAGTGGTTTTGCTGGGATTCCCATGTAGAACCAAGAAAATAATACAGCACTCACATTGTGTCTTCTTCTATTTAATATAATGTCATTGAATGCATTTTGACTATACACTGTGTATATATATAGACACACAAACACATACATAAATGCAGAAACATGGCACTCACGAATGAAGCAAAACAACATTAATAATATTGAGTGCATACCGTCCAAAACAGGTAAACGAAGAAAAAAAAAAGGGTCAGGCACTCCAATGCAAAAAAGGTTGGGCTGGTATTTAATAAATCAACGTTGTGGCTCATGTAAGAGCCTCGAGAAAGCCGAAACGTTGAGTTATTAAATACCACCCTTTTCTGCACTGGCGTGCCTATCCCTTTTTGTGTGTATGTGTGTGTAATAAATATATATATATATCACTCACACACACACACACATTCTACATTGCCATGTGCATTAGAAAACAGTAAGATTGACCATGATGGGAGCCATTGGTGCAGTGTGTAGGATGCAGTTATAGAGGGAGCACGTCAGGCATAGATCAGGATATGTGCTATTTATACATCTACGCTTAATTATGCAAATTAAAAATGCAATGTGATTTTCATGCATAAATCGTTTACCACCAGTGGCAATGACACAAATTGGGTCCGACCACACTCTGTTGTGTGTTTTTCTAAGATGTAGACCGTAGAACTTTAAAAAGCCCTTTCGGCATTCACAATGCACAGCCCGATCTGCATGCTGAGCAGAGCTGTCACCGCGACATGTTTTCATTTTTCTGATAGCTCAAGAAATGCTTCTCACAGCATACAGTACATGCTTTGCCACAGTAATGTGCTACCAGTTAGTGAACCCCACTAAGGAATAGAGACGGGACAATGACCGCTCACTGCAACCCAATGTGGCATACAGTATATGTTAAAAAATCAGCACACATCTGGGAATTCCTAAAATATATATATAAAATAAGAGAAAAACTGTGAAATGATATATGGCTGCAGTATATTGTGTTAAACTGCAACAAATGTATCAAAGAAAAGAATACCGCACTGATAGTGGTGTTTTTTGCTTTGATAATATTTGGGGTCGTTGTTTACCCCTAATTTTGCTTTGGATTTGCCCCCATAACATTTGTATTGCTAATTATAGGAACACTTGCTGCAGTATATGGCTTGCCTGTGTTCCTGTAAACCACTTGGATCTTGGGTCTGCTAAGAAGTGAATACAGATAGCATGGAGCCTGCTTCCCTTTCACAGACACTAGGCTGGACTCAGTTTAGTTAAGGCTGAGTGAATCACTGAGCTGTATTTCACTACTCCAGGTTATGAATACGCATCATAAAAAAAATACTACTACAGAGGCTGTAATACCAATAATATAGGACGAATTACAATATTAGGCTCATTCATTATCACCATCCATGCACGGTGCCAAGTAGAATGACATGCATCTGCTATTTTAGGTGATAATAGAAATGTGCATTATTACAGTCCTGTCTTCAGGTTGTATAGCATTTTACTTATAAATAAGATACTTATGGCAATATGAAATGCATCATTTCCTGTAAGTGTATACTGTTATACTCTGTTTCATTAATGTTTATTTTTATTACAATTTTTAGGATCAAGTCACAAAGAAATGTGCCCTACCTATAAAGTAATGTGGAATTATATCTTTTGTGCATTTTATTCCGATTTAATATGGGTACTTTTTTGCATTAAGTGCTGGTGGATTCTTGTCTGTGGATAACTATTTTACTGGATATAGGCTCTTAATGGAATAGGGATGTATTTTATATTTACTATGAATACAATAAAAAAAGACTTTACACATACAGCACATAGTTGTCAATATATGTGACAAAAGTACATCATGAATATTACAATAGCACTTACATTGTAGAGTTACATAGTACCTGAAGCTGAAAAAAGACATAGGTTCTAGAGTTCAAACTATGAGTATTAGATACTAATCCTATATTTATAGATATACTGAAGAAGGCAAAGAAAACATACAAGCCAGTGAAATTTTTTGCCAATGATGCATCATAAGGGGACAAATAGATTCCTTCCTGGCTCCAGTAAGGACAATCAGATTTCTACCTGGATCAACATCCTTCCTATGTATACCTTTCATTTCTAAAAGACCCTTACCTGTCCTTAACAATATCTACTGCATCTGCCATCACAGTCCCCATGAGTAGTAAATTCCACATCTTGACTGACCTCACTGTAAAGAACCCTTTCCTTTGCTGCTGATTAAATCGCCTTCCTCAATACAGTAGATGACCCTGTGTTCAGTCTTTGGGATGAAATGTTCCTTGTATTGTCTTTTAGTATATTTGTAAATAGTAATCATATACACTCTTTCATGCCTCATCCCCACTTACAGTAGTTTTTCCTCATCAGTCAAACATTACATCACCTTTAATAATGTGGATTCTCTTCTCTGCAAGTTTTCCAGATCCATAATGTATTTTTATTGGAATGGTTCTGAAAACTGTACTCCATATTCAAGGTGTGCTCTTACTGAGAATTTATACAGTGGTATAATTATGCTGTCTTCCCTTATATCTACCTTATAATACCCATTTTATGCATGATAATTTGCTACAGTATTAGCCTTGGCAGCTACTGCCTGACATTGAACTCTATTACAAAGCCTGCTGTGTACAATTACTCCTAAATCCTTCTCTATCAATGGGTTGTCTAATTTCATCTCATCTAGTTTGTGTAGGTACAGTAGCATACTTTTTCTTGCCTCCCAAATACAGAACCTTTCATTTATCTGTATCAAACCTCATCTGCCATTTACCTTCCCAAAATTGCAGTTTATCCAAGTCCTTCTGTAGAGAGGTGGCACCCTCCTCTAACTTTACTACTTTACATTGAAACAAATACATTTCTCTCTGTGTCAGCTCTTATCTTCTTTTCTCTCTTACAGAGAAGGAGCGCTCAGTGAGTACAGGTTCTTGTGACCTTAGGCAAGTCACTTTATCTCCCTGTGCCTCAGGCACCAAAAACATAGATTGTAAGCTCCACGGGGCAGGGACTGTGTCTGCAAAATGTCTCTGTAAAGCACTACGTAAAACTAGCAGCGCTATACAAGAACATGCTATTATTATTATCCAACCTACGATCCAAGCTTGCAAGCTTCCAAACATAGCTGTGCTTCCTCCAATGGATCACTCCACTTTACTTGGAAACAAAGTAAAGAAGAAAGGATGAAGATGAGAAGTAAATCCCAGGATGGTGCTTCCAATGTCCAGGATGACGATTGCAATATAGCTTTAAAAGTCCAGGAACTTATATATCCATTAAATAAATGATATGTGCAGTTTGAAAGGCATAGAGCTCACAATAAAGCCATATATAAGGACTTCAATAATAGGATAAAACTCACTGTGGATGTAGGAATGAATTCCCAATGAAGAGAACCCACCCCACAGTCACTTAAGAGTAATAATCCACTGTCCCTAGGCTAGAGCGACAACAGCCTATCTGCATACAAAGTCATTTTAGTAAATTTGAATAACTCACTGTTTAGTTGTCCATAGAAATCCTGGTTGAAATGGCGTGCCTCCATCCATAGAATGAGTATAGATATCCGAAAAAAGATGATGGAGCACTGCTGCAAAATGAAAGGGCTGGAGGCTAGCTAGTGAAAATTAAAAATGCTTTATTCAAAGATGCATAGTAGCCATCGCTACATAAATGTGACCACATTATCCTTACTACAGATTTTTAACAATGATGTTATAATTTATGTTAAACCTTTTTTTTGAGTGTTTTTAATTTATCTAGCAACTGTTTAAACTGCTAATTATACTAGTTGTATCTAGCACAGATGACCTAAAGATACTAATTGAATTGAACACATTTGTGGAAGAACACAATCTATTGGTCAATGGGACTATTTAACATCAGACAGTTCAATTGGAATCTATCCTCTGATGAAATCCGCTGAGACGGAAGAAACGCGTAGGGTCACGTGGCATTGAAACTACGGTGGTCGAGCAGTCCAGACGCCAGTGTGAGGACGTCAGTGAAGATCTTCCGGGTCCCTGATTCATGTGAGAGCAATGGCGGCCGCACGGTACTGAAAAGCTTCATTCTAAAGGAAGATTACCCATTCCGGTTATTGCGGCAACAACAAACGTGGATTTGGAGCCATTTCGGATGCTATCTTGCGGAGGTTACCGTGGAGTCTTCAATCTGGTGCATGGGCTGGTCCCATAACATGCCTTATTTTTATTGACAAAGTGTGAGGGTGCATTTTTCTGTCCATGATTTATTAAAAATTGTTTATCTGATTTTATACAAGGATCGGGCGCTTTTTCTCTTCTTTTTTTCTAATAGGTACGTTGGGAGGTTGGTGAGCCCAAGAAGAAGCAGCCTGGACTTTATTATTGTCATTATCATGGACTCATATGGACTTAAGTATCATTATTTTTATTTATAGTTTTTTCCTTATTTATGGCTTATTTTTAATATTTTTTATGGTACTTACAACATCAGTTATTAAGTTTAAGTAGCATTTTTACTTATTTTTATCCATATGTCACAATAGAGTGATTATCCCATTTTTTCATTTTTTCTATTTTTCATTTTTATTTTTATGCACATTTTTTATTTTTATTTTTTAGGCTATACATATATTTTATTTTAATTGTATATATATTTGTTTCATACCACAAGCATATTGGCATGTTATACTTATAATAGGCATCTGTGCTGGGTGCAACATCTTGCCACATTTGATCAGGGCTGCAGCAATTTGGGTGTAGTGTGTGAAAGGCGCTGTCTTTATTCTTGTTATCTCATATATATAGATATATATATATATATTATATATATATCTAAATCTCTATGATAATATTATATCTTATATCTATTGCTTGGCACACCAGCCAATAAATGTAATGGGCGGGCTATATGATATGTGAGTGACGTTCTTTGGCTCAACCCTGATGAAGCACTTGCCATGCGAAATGCGTTGGGATTGGTTGAGCCTTGTCCATGACATCAGTTCCTGTTCTACTAGCTACGCCATATGGACTGTATGCCCCTGCAGTGGCGTCCCTGCATGCCGGACGTCATTTATTCTGCTACCCAAGATTTGCACTTGGCTATGCTGCTGTGATTGCATTGAAGTTTTCTGAATTGTAAATTTGGATATTCTTCCTTTTATGCTACTGTATATAAATCAGATACTTCACTTACCTTGGTGCGCTTGTCTCCTTTCTTCTTTACTACCTTACAACATTTAGTGCCGTCAACAATAATGGAGACTTATCTACCTCAAGGTCATAAATAAACAAACTATATACACAAGATCCATACTGAAGCATTTGAAGAACTCTAAATAAAACAACATTTAATGAGTGTATAACTACAACAGCAAAGGGAACAAAATATGATGGGTTAAAAAGAGAAATATCTATTTCTCAACTGGAGATGACCTAATGTTGAGGGACCACTAGAAATGTCAGGACACTATATAATCAACTTAAAATAATGTGCTAAGCAGTGTTGAACCAAGTCCCTGTGAATATGAATGAACTACCAAGTGAATAACGTGAGCAAAATTAGAAAGAGACGTCAGTGAGGGATGGGGAGTGTAAAAGGAACAGGTGAGAATATATTATATCTACAAGAGAGTAGATTTTGTGAGGTGCAGGCACTCATGCCAAATAGTGCTAGCGTTGTTCAGACCTAGGGTGGTTAATAGCCTCTATTTTGGTCTTGGCAAAGAGCTAATGCTGGCTGTTCGAAGTAATCCTCACGTTGCCCCATACTGAGCTTGTCTCACTCACAGTGTCACAACTAGTGACATCAGGATGACCCTCATAGTGATTAATAAACAATTTAAAAAGCAGTGGCCCCAATACTGAATAGCACTATTGTTTTCTTTGATAAATCTGAGGCATGTAATTTACAACTTTAGCATAATCCAATACGGTTCCAGTTTTATATCCAGGTGCAAATATTTACGCACAGGCTAAATCTCCTTTTTTTATACATTAATCTTTTGTGGGGCACCGTATCAAAAGCCTTTGCAAAATCTAAGTAGACCACATTGCATTGGTTTTATTTCCGACTTGCAACCACATAGACACTAACAGGGCTAGTTTGGCATGACCTATCCCTCTATGCTGACTATTACTTAAATGTTCTTATACAAAATACATTCCTAAATTGGATATCTTAATAAACCTTTAGTTAGTTTCCCCACGGATCTGTAATTCCCTTGTTGTGACCTAGCACCTTTCCTAAAACTTAAAGGTACCATATCTGCTTTACGTCAATCGTGTGGTACTAAGCGTATGGAAAATCAGTTCTTGAATATTTAATGTAACGGTCTATCTTTCATTGAACTGAGCTCATTAAGTCTACTTCAGACTGCATGTCCACTTACTGATGGGATCACCCTACCCTGACTATTACCCGTCTGCTTTAGCACAGCGACCTAGTATGGAGCAATGAAGTATTTACCACTGCAGACAGGATATCACTTATCACACTCAGCTAAGATTTACACGTTTGAGATATTATCAAAATACCATATTCCCTATTTACACCAATAAAATGTCCCATACAGTAGCCTAAATACAGGGTAAAAGACAACCTTTACAATGTCCCTATCTACTACTGATGGGACATCCTTAATCTTCCCATTATAGTTCAACATCTGCCACACGTTATACTTCCTTGTCTTTACTTGACCTCACTATAGGGATGGATTGCTTTAATTCTGCGTGGACATTTTTACTCATTCCATGATTTTTTAATATACATGATAAACTTTTCCTTAATATGACTTATTTCTATTTGTCTATGAATAGCACTTGCCTCTCTCCCTGTCTCTTCATCCTTTCTAGTTTTTCTGTTGCTTCCTGTCATCCCAGATTCTCCTATAACCAAGGATCTTTTGTGTGGGGCCTCACAGTCACTGAGACCAACATGTAGGGTAATTGCTAGAAGGGTGACTAATGAGGGCCTATACCTCATCGGCCTTCATTGCTCTATAGCAGGTCATTTGCTAAAACAGGCTGGTAATTGTCAGTGTGCGTAGGGTGATCACATTAATAACTAGTCATGCGAATCCTATTGTAATATTCATTATGTCATTTTGTGCTAGATATATTTTACACCAACCTTTCCTTCTTCAAATATTGATCATTGATATCAGTTTAAATATTCAGGTAAGTCTCCTGTGTTTAGTGTCCTGACACTTTTTTCCCATCCAAATAACCTCTCTGACTCATTCTAACTCTCCCAACTATTTCCTTAATGCACTTACTAACTGAAAACAGGGTGTGCATTATACTATTTTAAGGGATTCCCCAAGTGTTGTGAGGAAGACACATTTGATGCATACTCTAAATAGTGCTTATCACATGTCCTGAAAGAAAAAACTGTTCTCTGCTTTCAAAATAGAAACAATTAACCTTTAATCCTCATACAGATGTAGCAGACATTGTTGCACCCGTTAGCGCGCTCCCGCTGATGAAATAGCATGCTGCCCCTCCCCCCCCTTTGCACGCGACCGATTCAAGACAATGGCCGCTTCTCCCGCTAGCGCGTTGTTTATGTCCCGTAGGAAGGCACCAGTGACTGCAATATCGTCTGCTACATTTGTATATTTAACAGTGTCATTTAAAACCTCAATAGAATGTCAGGCATCATTTTCCTAAACCATAATACATGTATTTTAACAGCTTCAATACACAGGTAATAAGCACAGAGGGAAATATCACAAGGTGTAAAAGAAACATTTCAAGTTGGGGGTCCAACCTAGTCAACCAGTGAAAGTATTATCATTTGCCTGCTGATGCTATACAAGCAACACAAACTTTTGGGGTTTAATAGTCAAGCCGTTAGAAAGATAATATTTGGTACACTCCAAGGTGCTGAAATTAATGCAGCTCCATTGGAAACTTTGTTAACAGAATCTTGACTAACAACCACTTTAAGAGTGTGAACTATAGTATCCACATAGCTCTTTAAATGCCCAGGGACAGGGTAAGAGACAGTTTTTAATTCAAACTTCATGTTCTGTCTCCAGTTTACACTACATGCCCGTGTCAGAAAACATGTAACCTACTTTGTGATGAAAATCTGTGGATGCATTTTTTTCTTCAGCAAAAGCAACAAATAATTTCCTGTTAAATACCGTGGTACATGTGCAGAACCAAATCAATATTTGGTCAAGTTTGTGCTGCTTAACATACTTATTTTATTAACATTTGTGAAGCAAAACAATTGTATTCAATTATACTCATCAGCATCATAAAATATTTCAAACTTTTTTTTAATGTTCTCTATGTTGAGAATGACAGAAGCATGGCCACCTTTTTACATTATTTATCATATATATTATATATGTAAAATGCATCATGCTAATTTGCATCTTAATTTGTAGTTTATTATGCAAGGATAAGAAATCAGATTAGGATCGATGTGCTAAAGTGGCATTTTTGTGACATCTCCTACAATTGTTTTTTTTCTGGTCACTATATAGGAAGTGGATGATTTTCACATGAAGACCCACATTTCTGGTTGGTTCATAAACACACTGTATTGACTTATTTGTTATGTTGAACTTGATGGACGTACGTCTTTTTTCAACCTCATCTACTATGTAACTACTGTATGTAACTAACTATGTTGCACTGGCCCTGATCTGACAAAGGCCACAAGGGTAAGATGAACATATTTGAAGAGATGGACATGTTCAGTGGTGTTTAGAAGACTCAAAAACAAAACCTGGACAGGCCACACCTTTCCGTATCAAAGATATTTGATATTGTAGCAAATCTTCTGATATATGTTATATGGTATATGTTAATTATAGCTCAATATATACAGTTTAATCCAGCTCATAGATTTAATTTGTAAAGCCGGGGGTTCAAAATGACATATATAAAAAAAAAACTATATATAAAAATAAAACACAGTAGGAGGTGTAGGTACAATAACATATTGGAAATTATGGACAGGGTTGACAATAAGTAGATCAATCAATTTTGCAAATCAATGGTAATTTAGAAAAGTCAATTTTAATTTAATGGTTACCTTTATGATACCTTTCAATTAACCAAAAAAAGAGCGTTCTTCATAAATTAAATTATAGTGTACACATCGACCAAAACCTCACAGGTTTATTCTTAATGTGTACTGACAGTTCAACTATTCACTTGCAAAATGATGTACGCTATAATTTCATATACTGTATGAAGAACTCTCTAGTTAGTCTATTAAAAGATATCACATTCTACAACAATTGTGGACTACTCCAGGACCAATTTTGTTAATAGAATTTCATAGTATTGACCCTTTAACAAAAGACATTGAATCTTGTCATTTAATGCAGTCAGGTCAATCATTCTTTTGGGAGAATCAATGATTGTTGGAAGTGTTGTAGCAGTATCATTATGAGATGTGGCCGTCAAAGGCATAGTTAAACTCATATCTTTTTGATGTCATTACGTTGTAGGAAATGCTGGGCATTGATTGTCATGTACAAATTGGCCTCTACTCAGACTTTACTCTGGGTATGGACAGCAGATCCTGCAAAAAACAGAACCAGCCTTAGGATGTGTAGGGCCCAAGGCGGCACGCTGACAGCGGGGCCCCTCCGGTGGAAGGTGTGGGGGTAGTTACCTAGAAGAGCAGCTCTCCTCCTGCTGCGTTGCAGCATCATGACGTCGCGGCGACATGTGATATCACCTTATCATGGCAATGTATCGTCATGTGACGTTGAGTCACCATGACAACGCAATGCAGCAGGAGGAGGGACGCTCCGGAGAAGGTAAGACCCCCCTCACCACATACACAAACACTTTGGGGTGAGGAGCATGCACTTACCTCTGGGTGAGAAGCAGTCCTGCTGGTCCGGGGGCCCTGCGCTCCCTGCTCCAGTCAGGTGGACGTTGGATCCTAGTGCTGTTAGGAAAAGGGAAAGGAGGGAGCGCGGGGCCCCCCGAAGGCGCGGGGCTCAAGGCAACCGCCTTGCCCTAAGGCCGGCTCTAATTTGAATGTACTATACAGAGGGAAGATTCTGGACTTAGAACCCTTTCTAGAGAGGTGCAAACTGGTCAAGCATAAATCTTTAGCTTCATACAACTAAAGCACTTCGCCAGTCGCTTTGCTCCTGTGGGAGAATTCCCTAGCCATACCCCATTCGAAAAATATATGTTGACTAAGGGCCTACCAAAAGGGTCTAATCTCTGCCATATACCAAGAATTAGTCCCTGCTGTCCCAACTGGCCAATCACAGGCGCATAAATATATAAGATGTGAAAAAGATTTACAAGTGGAAATTACGGCAGATGACTTGTCAGATATCTGGGACAACGCCTTCAAAATGTCGATATGCACACTAATAAAAGAAAATATATATATACAATTCTATTTGCATGGTATCTCACATCAAAAAAATTACGCAAGATGTACCCAGGTTGTACAGACAGATGCTGGAGGGAATGTAGGGGTGTGGGTGATTTGGTCCATGTATGGTTGTCACGCCCTAAGATTGGTAGACTTTGGAGGTGTATTCAAGACCTAATAGAGGAGACAGTGGAGGTTAAAATACCTCTGGATCCGCTGGTCTTGATCCTAGCTAAACCTACAGAAGAAGGTAAGCCACACATGGGCAGGCTTATTTTCCACATACTAAGGCAGCGAGGTGTTCGGTAGCCGCCTTCTGGAAAAACCAACAGCTTTACCCAGAGGGCAAGTTATCAACAGAATGAATGGTTATGTTGAGAAAAATACTCACTCCTTTCTAAAACACAATGCAAAAAAATTCTATAGGACTTGGGACCCATGGATCCACAGGAAGGTAGTGGATCTGAGAGAGAGGTGTGCTGTGCTCAAGACTGGCAGATATGGTGCACAATATATAACATTGTTTAAGATGATTGTATCTAAATGTGTGATTCATATGAATTGGTGGAACTGTGTCGTTCCCCCGCCAACCCCCTCTTTATTTTATTTTCTGTATCCCCTCCCCTACAAAACTTCCATAAACTCTGAATGGAAAAAAATATTGTCCTCTACTATCTTGTGGTAGTACTCAAAGACAAATCTGAACACATTTCCCTGTAAAGATATTTGTGATTGTGGCAAATATTCTGAAATGTAAAAGAGCCGTCAAATCAAAGATTTACTATACAATTTCCATGTGGTCTCTAATTAAGGTTTAATGGAGCAATCCAACTGCGTCATTTCTTTAAAATGTTTTTTTTTTTTTTTTTACACAGGATTGAAGCAGAGGGTCTCCTGAGCTGAACCCCATTCATTTCAGCTCCGGGAACCCTCTGCCTCAAGTGATACTTACCTCCAAATGGGGTACCGGTAACACCCGCGTCATGTGGGCCAATAGGAAGCCGCTCCGGATGATGTCACTGCTTCCTATTGGCCTGCAGGATGCGGGAGGTTTGAAAAGCGGCCATTACTTGAACCCTAGCCAGCGAGCTGGAGCAGATACGCATGCGCGATCTCGGTCGCCCCCGTTCTGCGCATGCGCAGACATGGCGGCCCTGTTCTCGGTACCGCCGTATTGGCGGATGACCGAGAAGTGAAACACGAGAAGCGGGGCCGCCTGTACTCATCTTCATATAGGGAAGTTTTCCCAACTATGTAATTTGTTTTCCCATATATTAGTTTTGTACTTAGTTCCTACGCTAACTCTAAACCATAAACAACTAACTTTTTGGCCCACTCTGGAGGTATTATCAGGACAACACACATGGAAAGAAGAAGAAGACGCTACTTCTTGCTAGTTCTGTGCCCTTTGTCAGGGCCGATATGTTGCCTGGTGCTTCTATGGACAGTATCAACACTCCATGGGATATACAAAACATTAACAGTATTTGGAACAACTCCACAAAAATACTAGTCTTATTTTTCTATTATATAATTGCAAGAGTGTGCCATCTAAGGCCGTGTCCAAGGTGACCATGCGCATGGCGTCGCGCGCGCCTGTAGCTGGAGCGATTTGTAGCCTAGGGGTAGACGCAATGAGGCGTTTTGGAGGCGTGGGCGTGACGTCACGCAGCTGGTTCGCCCTCATTGGGTGAACCACTCAGGTGATCCGGCCGTCGCGCGGCAGACACATTTATTTGTCTGCTCCAGGATTGCGAGCGCCGGCGCTTCTCATCGCGCTTGCGGTCGCGCGCTCTCAGGCCTGCCTCATAGAGGCACGGAATTTTAATTGCGTCGCATGCCCCGTCGCGCTCACCGCGGACGCGGCCTAAGGCTGCAGCCAGACAGGGAGCAAGCGCGTTAGCGCTCGCGCGTGGTGACATCACGCGATCTGCTCAGCCGTGCGATTTGTGGCCGGCTAGGTGCGCGTGCGGGGGGCGTGGCCATGACGTCACCGAGCTGGTTCGCCCTCATTGGGCGAGTCGCTCACATGACATGCCAGTGAGTGCGCAAATCAAATTTGCTTGCTCTGCAAGCAGCTAAACGCCATGTATGTGCGGGCGCTCGCTCACGCTGGCCACACACATTGCAGCAATGTGTTTAATCGTGGCCAGCGCGAGCGTGAGCGCCCGCTCAGCGTCACCCTGGCCGCAGCCTAAGGCTGTACTTTCATAACCTTCATTTAATCACCTCAACTGAATGAGCGGATATAGAGTATTATTCCTATACATTGAATGGCAGCGTGGCAAGAAATATCGAATTATTTTAGAATAGCGTATGTCTTTAATCAGCATTCCACGCTTACCTGAATTGGGGGCTTGTCCATACTGCATCCTGGATTCCACACTCTGGAATTGGGCAAAATATGTGCCCGCCAGACACAAAATGGCAGCGGGTCAGGCCCTGGTGAACAACATAAAAGCCACAACGTCCTCAGATAATGTCGCGGCTTCCTATTGGTGGCCATGAATGTAGTCTGGTGACCATATTTGTGGTGGTTTTGGGTCAAACCCGGCACAAAAAACTATAACTATATCTAGAACCAGGGGTCAACTACTGCTTTAAATCTTAGTACTCCAAATATTTATTTAATGACTTATCATTTTGCACTAATTCTCCAGTAGATGGAGCATCTACATAGCTGCAGTCAAATGTATCAAATTAGGGAAATGTCAACTCTGTAATATATTAAGGAGCAGCCAATTCATGCAATGTCCAATCTAGCTCCTTGTTGGAAATGCACACACATTTCCAGGGGATTACTTGCTAGCTGTGCACTAGGAAACATCTGATTGTCTATGAACAAATGTATTATAAAATAGGAAACTTACATTGATATGTCTAGGACAAAGAGTGAGGTAAAAAGCTACACACATCTAAATCACCCCAAAAACATGAGTTATCAACATCCTTTGTAACAGATACAAAATGTAAATATTTATTTGTGGTCAGTTTAAGTGAGGTGATAGATGTCTGAATTCCTTTCACCAAATTATTATGTTTTAATGTGAAAATAAAAGGTATAGAGAAGGCAATATAATTTGTCACACAAGCTATGTCTGGTTGTTACATAAGACACAAGCTGTGTGAAAGTTCACAGAGAAAAGTAAACGTTGTGTTTTGCTGACTTATAATAAGGCCTCCCCCTCCCCCACACTGGGACATCATGGAGACACTCCCGTCTGTCACATGACATTGGCGGTTGCGCACCACTGGTGCTTTCGGTCACGTGGCCTTCTCCAGCTGCGCGCCACCGGTGTGCTTTCGGTCACGTGACTTTCTGCGGTGGCGCGCCACTGGTCCTTTCGGTCACGTGGCCTTCTTCGGCTGCGCGCCATCGGTGTGCTTTCGGTCACGTGACTTTCTGCGGTGGCGCGCCACTGGTCCTTTCGGTCACGTGACCTTCTTCAGCGGCGCACGAGCAGGGTTTAAATTTCCCGCCTTTTTTATTTGACGCGCTGCTAAACAGACATCGCGTGACCATCAAGAGCCTCTCTGCTCGTCGTGAGTGTCCTCGTGTACAATACACACGGAAACAAATATCCATGTACATGTATATTGCACCTTGCAATGTGTACACTTTGTATGTATTAGAGGGGGTTAAGGAGACGATGACCCAGGAAATAAGTATAGAAAGTATTTGGCATTTGCATAATAATGCTGAAAAAAACATACATTTCAACCTCCTATACTGAAGCATTCACATTCTGCAGAGGATCATGCTATGTGTTTTTAGATTTCTTACATTAGTTTCTTATGTTGAATTCTGTGGTGATATCACTTTTATATGTACAGTTATGTGTCCCCATAGGCTTGCATCAGAGTGGTGATTTTTCAGATGTTTTATTTTATTGGACTAAAAATGGTTGCTTGAACCTCCTGTGATCTAAATGTAGGGAAGTGCTGGTGTACAACTACATGCAATGCCTCCCCCGCCTGCTTTTGGAAAATGCACCAATGTTTTGAGCCATTCGACATTAAAAAAAAACGTGAAGCAGAATTTTTCTCTAAACGTTTGGTCTGACATCCTGGAATATAATAATATAACGTAAAAGGCAAGCTCGTTCTTTATAGACCTTTGCCCTATAACCTAGAGCAGAGGCACCAAATCTTAAGGCATAGTTTGTTCTGTTCCACTATATGAAAGGAACACAACTACAATTAGACCCAATTTCCTCTGTGCCAGAGTATCTGTATTTTACGTATATCATGGTTATATTTACTTTTTGTGTGTTTATCAGTTGGTATTCTGCTGAATTTTTTTTTTTTTTTCCTCTCCAAAATTTACCCGGGCCAGGAGGTACTTGATGGGACCTTGTGCTTGTACAACTTGGGAAACACCGCTCTGGAGGAAGGGATGTCAGACCAATTAGTTAATTTGATAATTTGTGAGATTTTCTCCTCATTGCTATATGATGAACAATTCCCCTTGGATGATTTTGAACTTGGTGCTGTTTATTACTCCAGTTGTTTTGCAGGTGGTAAATGCTGAACCAACGGTTTTGTTATGGTCGCCATTGTTCACTAAAAGTCATTGGAGGATCCTATCTTGTGCCCCTGCAAAAGTGACTAAAACAGTTTCATGTGGGATAGGATTAGGAGTCCAGGTTTGGACCAACCTAAACGTGATTCACACAATCCTCTGTAGCGAACGAAGCTTCTGCATGCTCACTCGTGAAAACCATCAGGGCAGGGTGGCCAACTCCAGTCCTCAAGAGCCACCAACAGGTCAGATTTTAAGGATAGCTTTAGCACAGATGGCACTGCTGCTGAAGCAGGGATATCCTTTAATCCGGACCTTTTGGTAGGGTTGCCAGGGGTCCAGTATTGAACCAGACTGTCCTGTATTTGGACACTGTCCAGTAAAAATATAGAAGTAATACTGGGCATATATGTGTCCGGTATTACCTCTGGACATAGTGACCTAACCGGCTTGGGGGGAGTCGTGGGATTTCCATGAGCAGGGCTGTTGCTAAGGGGTTGGGCCACTTCTTCCATCCTGATTGGCTTCTGCTGGGTAATGCAGCCAGTCAGGAGCCTGGGGGTGGGGTTAAGGAGAGGAGGAAACAGCGTGGAGAGGTGTGTGCGTGTGTGGAGCATGGAGCGTGTCACACCTTTTACCATTGTGTCCAGTATTTTTGGAGAAGCCACCTGGCAACCCTACCTGTTGGTGGCCCTTCAGGACTGGAGTTGACCACTTCTGATCTAGAGGGATTTTAAGTCTTGAACTACTGTACATTCATTTTGTAAGCTTAATGTCTTTGTGTTTTCAGTTGAAAATGAATGAGATTAACTTGATGAGCAACTTGGACAAGCTTATGATAGAGCTTGGTATGTGTAATGATTTCTCTACCCCTGCCCTTTTTCTAAATCCAGGTTTTTAACATTCAATGTGTATATAAATATTTACACTTTAGTTTTTCAGCTTGAACAGGACTCCCAATATAAAGAACATATGAAAGAACAGATTCAAAGTAAGTCTTGTTGCCTTTCACTAAGAGTCTTCCTGTTTATTCACCCGAGACTAAAATCTAAATCAAGCTGCACAGTATATTCATACAATCAAATTAAACAGATATAACATACACAGCAAAAAGTGGTTTTGTATGGATTCCAGTCCAGGCTTTGGCTGGAACCTGCCCTTCTCCTGGCTGCTGTGAACTCTGTTATTGGATGCACCTGTTCCAGGGCTTAAATAGCAGCCATTGACTCCCAGCTCCCGCCCGAGCATTGTATACGTTTAGTTGTGTTCCTGGGCTCTAGTTCCTGAACC
Source organism: Ascaphus truei (assembly GCA_036426205.1). Taxonomy (NCBI): domain Eukaryota; kingdom Metazoa; phylum Chordata; class Amphibia; order Anura; family Ascaphidae; genus Ascaphus; species Ascaphus truei. Next base: position 39,762,007 of record CM071575.1, on the reverse strand, counting down.
TTCCCTGTTCTTGAGCCTTCCGAGTGGCTTGTCTGTTGCTGTGGCGCGCCATTTCCCTGTGGCTTCCCCGTTCCTGAGCCTTCCGTGTGGCTTGCCTGTTGCTGTGGCGCGCCTATCCCTGTGGCTTCCCCGTTCCTGAGCCTTCCGTGTGGCTTGCCTGTTGCTGTGGCGCGCCATTTCCATGTGGCTTCCCTGTTCCTGAGCCTTCCGTGTGGCTTGCCTGTTGCTGTGGCGTGCCTATCCGTGTGGCTTCCCTGTTCCTGAGCCTTCCGTGTGGCTTGCTTATTGCTGTGGCGTGCCTATCCCTGTAGCTTCCCTGTTCATTGGATTTTCCTGTTGTTGACCTCGGACCGTGACCCCGACCTCGCTGCCTACCGCCTGCACTGATCCCTGCTTGTCTCCTGGACTTTGCAACTCTGCCGCCAGCCCTGACCCCTGCTTCCATACTGACTACAGATACTCTTACAGGACTCTGTCCCGGGGCTCTAGTCGGTTTATTTGCATCCCTACCTCAGCCCTGCAGGTCCGCTTCCTGATTGGAGACGAGCACCGTCACAGGTTTATATTGGTCATCTGTTACCTATTACCATTTTAAGAATATTTTTTGGGATAGAAGTTGTAGTTCCCCCAGAAGGTTTGATGAAAATTCCCTACACAGAGCAGAATTTCCTTCTCAGAGTCCGTATCTCTGCCATCTTGGAGACGCAGTCGTAGGCTTACTTACTAGGCCTAGAAAATATTTGTTGTTTTGATCTTGAGGACCTATTTCTTTGGAAGAACTGTCCAGTAGGATATTATTGTCATTTGATACCCACATTCTTTATACCAAATCAAAATGTCTGCATACCATCAGTTAGATTGTAGCCCTGAAGAAAGCAGTACGTATTGTAGATTCAGCAAATATATAGTGTGAAATAGAACTTAATCTGTTACGTAATATGCACTGGGTTTTTATATTTTTACTAGCTGGTTGCAGGCACTCCTGCTTGATCAAGAAGTCTTGGGGAGGAGTTTATATTGGCAAAACCGGCGATCCTCACTCTGAAACTGATACAGAACCTCTGGTTTACTGCAACTTTCTAGTACTGTTTTATTGACATCTTTATTTCCTGATATCTCTTAGTTCGTGTGTCTCTATGCTGTAGTTCCTTTTATTAAACATGTTTTTCTTCATCTCTTTATTTTTTGTTGGAAATAGTTGGCATTGTAACTATTTTTTTTTAATTTCATAAATGTAATTAAAATATATATATATTTACAGTTTGCACAGCTGATGCCCTGGATAAGAAGCAGCAGATACGTGAATTACATAAAAATATTAATAGCAGTGATGAAAGAATTTCCAATTTTCAGAAATACAGTAGACATAGCAGAGACAATTGTACTGCGTAAGTATGAACAATATCATATTGTTTCCACATCTGAAAGTACATTTAATACTGCAAATTACATTAAAAATGACACGCTACATAGGATGGGGGTCATCAAAGAGTAAAGTAAAACATTTTTGACAGTGGGAAGTTTTTGGTAAGTGTTTTTTTTTTGTTTTCACTAAAAAGTGGTGGAGCCGCATAGCAGGAAAAAGAAAAACTCACTCAAGCTTCACAACATTGATTTCTAAGGGGAGAATGGCAGCCATCTTAATTTCAGTAAAACATCTATGATATTTTAGACTTGTATCTCCAGATAGCAACATCAGAAAACTATATTAAAGCAGCAGTTCAAGCAATATCTTACATGTGCGTTTTTTTTTTTTAATAGATCAGTTCTGTACTATGAGAAAATACTTGTAGCATTTAAAAAAAAAAAAATGTTTTAAAGACATTTTTAATGTTTCTAATGCAGGAAGCATTTCCAAAGTCACAGCCCCCTTCTGATAGGCTCTGGCTCTTGAGCCCCGCCCCCACTCTAACAGTGAACCAATTGTATCTAGTAACTGCCCAGTCAATCATATTCCAGGAACTACATTGCCCACAATGCTGAGCAAGAACTGAATTAAATAACCCTGAGCAAGCTATCGATCGGCAACTTAGCTAATCACTTGTCAGTGTACAGATTGTATTGATGCACATATTGAATGGGAATATATATATATATATATATATATATATTATACTATATTTGTGAAAGCACTGTATGCCTGTCTGCATGGCCTCTGTCCCCAGGGAAATTCATTGGTCCCTTGGCCCGCCCGCCCCCCGCACACCTCTCATGTGGCCCTGAGGCGGAGTGACGGGCCAAAGGACCACAACACACACATACACCTCTCTCTCTGTCCTCTCCCCTCCCCCCCATCACACTCACCTCCCCCCCTCCCCGGTGACTCACTCACCCCGGCCGTCCCTCCACTGCCTCCCTCCCGCCTCCACTCACCTCCCTCCACTCTCACCTCCCTCCCCGCCCATCACACTCCCTCCCGCTCACCTCACCTCCTACGCTCCATCCTCACGCCCTCCACTCCACTCCCTCCCGCTCCACTCCCTCCCACTCCACTCACCTCCCGCAAAATCCCGCTTCCCATCACCTCCCTCCCGGCTCCACTACCTCCCTACCCCGCTCCCATCACTCCTCCGCTACACTTCCCTCCCCACTTCACCCCCTCCCGCTCCACTCACCTCACCTCCCTCTGCTCCACTCACTCCCCGCTCCACTCACCTCCCTCCCGCTCCACTCATCACTCACCTCCTCCGCTCCACTCACCTCACTCCCTCCCGCTCCTCTCTACCCTCCACTCCTCTACCTCCTCCCGCTCCACCTCACCTCCCGCCTCCACTCCCTCACGGCTCACTATCGCATTCCTTCCCAGCTCCCTCCCGCTCCACTCCCCCGCTCCACTCACTCCCTCCGCTCCACTCCCCTCCCTCCCGTTCCACTCACCTCCCTCACCTCCCTCTCCACTCACCTCACCCACTCCCTCCCGCTAATCACCTCCTCAAAGCCTCCGACTCACCTCCCTCCCGCTCACTCACCTCCTCCCGCTCCACTACCTCCCGACCTCCACTACCACCTCCCCTACCGCTCCTCACTCGCCTCCCGCCACTCCATCCAGACTCCACTCACCTCCCTCCCGCTCAATAGAACACATCCTCCTAGCTCCACTCACCTACCTCCCGGCGCGGGGGACAGGCGGTGGCCAGGCAGCCTGCAAGCTGCCAACGCAGCGCTAAGATGGCGGTGGCGCGGAAGGACCCCCTCCTCCCGCGCGGAGTAACTAAGATGGCGGCGGCCGGAAGGAGAGGTGACGTAGGTGTGTGTGTCACTGTGTGTGTGTCACTGTGTGTGGCACTGTGTGTGTGTGTGTGTGTGTGTGTGTGTGTGTGTGTGTGTGTGTGTGTGACACTGTGTGTGTGTCAGACACTCTAGGGTGGGGAGGAGGGACCCGTAAATTTTAAGAAACCCACCCCCCTTCCTGTCCAATGTCCCCCCCCCCTCCTCTGTCCACGTCCCCCCCCTCCTGTCCACTGTCGTCGTCCCACCTCCAGACGTAGTCCCCCCCTCCTGCCACTGTCCCACCCCCCTCTGTCCACTGTCCTCCCCCTCCTGTCCACTTTCCCACCCCACCTCTGTCCAATGCCCCCCCCCCCCTCCTGTCCACTCTCCCACCCTCCTGTCCACTCTCACCCCCCCTCCTGTCCACTCTCCCCACCCTCCTGGTCCAACTCTAACCCCCCCTCCTGTCCTGCCCAGTCCCCCTGTCACTGTCCCGTCCCCTCCTGTCCACTGTCCCCGTCCCCTCTGTCCACTGTCCCGTCCCCTCTGTCCACTGTCCCCGTTCCCTCCTGCCACTTGTCCCCGTCCCCTCACCTCCCTCCTGTCCACTGTCCCTCCCCAATTCCTGTCCACTGTCCCTCCCCCCACCTTTTCCTAGCGGGAAATTTAACTCACGGGCAACGCCGGGTCTCTCAGCTAGTATATATATATAGAAAAGAGAGAGGAGAGAGCGCACGCCCCATAGTATAAAACCGTAAATTTATTGAGGGGAAGGGGAAAGGGGGGTAAAAAAATGCACTCACAAGGGTACAAGTTTAAAAGGCATATTGTGATATAATCACCACCATCCGTAACTGCAATCGGTGCTGTAGAAGACCCTCGGTCCCGAAAATGGATGAAACACCACTGTTTGCAAGATTTCTGGGCAGTTGGATAATGGGGAAACAGGTTCCAAAGATCCCAAGTAAAGCAGCTTTGCTGGCAGGTCTCTGTGGTGCCGGCGCTCAAGTAGATTTCCTCATGCGCTCCGTGATGCGTAAGGTGGTCCCCCCCCACCCCAGTGCGTCTACGTGATGACGACTCCCTTACGCGTTTCGTCACACACGGGTGACTTTTTCAAAAGGGTAGTGGGGAAGAGTAATACGTCCAGCATATATATACCTCATGGTTCCATAATACACCCTACAAACAGCTGAGTGTGATCGTAAAGGTAATTAGAGCCGATTAGCTTCAGATGACACTTGAAGATATTGTAGCATTGAGAGAAACACATGTGCTATTGAAACTGATAAAATCAGTCACCACACTGAGGAGCATGGGAGATTATTACTATTGTGGATTCAAACTCAGTAATTAACCAAAACATACTGTATCAAAAGGCACGATACAACAATATTAAAATACACGATACAACAATATTAAAATATTCAAACAATACCTATGTTTCATAACAAGATTTAAAGCTAACCATAGATAGTACTAGATGTGAAAATATATACAAAATATATATATATATATATATATAAAATACCAATTGGTTCCAATTGGTTCCAATATATATATATATATATTTTGTATCGTGCCTTTTGATACAGTATGTTATGGTTAATATACTGAGTATTGAATCCACAATAGTAATAGCTTCCCATGCTCCTCAGTGTGGTGACTGATTTTATCAGTTTCAATAGCAAAATGTGTTTCTCTCAATGCTACAATATCTTCAAGTGTCATCTGAAGCTAATTCGGCTCTAATTACCTTTACGATCACACTCAGCTGTTTGTAGGGTGTATTATGGAACCATGAGGGTATATATATGCGGACGTATTACTCTTCCCCACTACCCTTTGAAAAAGTCACCCGTGTGTGACGAAACGCGTAAGGGAGCGTCATCACGTAGACGCACGGACATTACGTCATCACGGAGCGCAGGAGGAAATCTACTTGAGCGCCGGACACCACAGAGACCTGCCAGCAAAGCTGCTTTACTTTGGGATCTTTGGAACCTGTTTCCCAATTATCCAACTGCCCAGGAAATCTTGCAAACAGTGTGGTTCATCCATTTTCGGGACCGAGGGTCTTCTACAGCACCGATTGCAGTTACCGGATGGTGGTGATTATGATCACAATATGCTTTTAAAACTTGTACCCTTGTGAGTGCATTTTTTACCCCCCCTTCCCCTCAATAAATATACGGTTTTATACTATGGGGCGTGTGCTCTCTCCTCTCTCTTTTCTGCAGATTCCATTCGGATGTGGTTAATCCCTCTGAGAGCAGCCGGAGACCCCCAAAACCAAACTTTATTTTTCATCATTGGACTATCATTTTGAGGACTGGTTTTACCCTCTTTAATATATTTTCCTTTCTATATATTTAATTATCCATTGTATTCATTGTGATTTGTATCGCTCATCACATTCTCTACATCATATATATATATACTGTTCACTTCGAATAATATTAGGATAGGCACCTAGTTAAGTATTTTTTAATATTAACACATTATCTATACAATATATTTTTATATCTACACCCTCACTAGGCGCTGCTTTATTTCTTTCTTTATATATATATATATATGTATATATATGTAAATATATATATATATATATATGTATGTATATGTATGTAGCGCTAGCAGTGTGTGAATAAAGTGCGTTCTATAGAAGTGAATGTGACAATTGTGATGTGAATTTGAAAGGTGAATGCAAAAATAAAAATAATGATATATATATAACCACAATAAAAACAAAAAAGAAAAAAAAATATTGTTTAACCTGTAGTGTTCAGTGGCCAATAAAAAATATATAGAACAAGCTGTAAGTCCAAGATAGAAAAAAATGAAATCAAGTCCAGGTGTAAATGTTCCAGTCACTGTATGGAGTAGGCAGCTTCTAGAAAGATCTAGCCAGATCATGGAAATCTATGAAAAAAGAGAAGAAGCGCCAGCTCCATAGCATAATACTGTATAAAAATAAAATTGATTAAAAAACAACGAGAGGCCGCCAGGACATGCACTCGCTTCAATGTGTAAAAAACAATCATGGGAGACAATCTGTTTGGCCTTCAGGAATCAGGGAGAGAAACTGCAGCCAGAATATATTGCAATGGTGTGCAATGGAGTGGGTGTACGAGCCGATACTTATCCACTTGAGAGGAAGTATCGGCTCCTACACCCACTCCATTGCACAGCATTGCAATATATTCTGGCTGCAGTTTCTCTCCCTGATTCCTGAAGGCCAAACAGATTGTCTCCCATGATTGTTTTTTACACATTGAAGCGAGTGCATGTCCTGGCGGCCTCTCGTTGTTTTTTAATCAATTTGATTTTTATACAGTATTATGCTATGGAGCTGGCGCTTCTTCTCTTTTTTCATATATATATATAATTGTTTTTTTGTTTTTTTAACGGCAGCTTGAACTGCAGCTTTAAGAAAAAAAGTGTGACAGTGAGTTTGTTTTTGAGTTGAGTTTGTTGAGCTTCTCTGTCATTTAAAAAAAAAATCTGCATTGAATCATGTATCCTCTGGTGATTTGGGATTTTTTTAAAATAAATAAAAAAATCACTTTTGAATTGAGTGAAAATGTTCTGGTAGTTTTGTCATAGTTCCTTGGTTTTCATGTTTAAATCCCAAAAATAAAATGTAATTGTTATGTTCACATTTATTTGGATACGCATGTTTTTGAAACCTTCCTTTTTTAAAGCTACAGCATATGTTTTCCAAGTTTCATATTTATGTTTTTATTGTTTTAGGTGGAAGCCAACATATGTTGTTTTGTACAGACATGAAGAGTTCTTACAGAGCCAACTCCACAATACAATACAGGCATTTGAAAATGATAAGTATGGATGCCAACATTGCAAGCATATTACCAAATGATGTCTGAGATTTATAACCCTTATGCTGTTTACATTGTATATTGTCATAATAATTTTAAATGCTGTTTATACAATATATTGTCTTTCTACTGATCCATCTTCAAATATGCACCACTTTTACTTATTTGTATACAGATACTGTGCACAACACTTGATAATTATATGGTTCATATAAGGCAACATGTGCAGAGTTATAACAGCAGTACATTACATAAGTAACAGGTAGAGATAGAAGGTTGGCCCTCTTTAGAAGAGTTTACATTCGGAATAATGGACAAATTCTACATGAGACAATGGAAGAGAAATAGAAAGGAAGTTTTGTAATTGGCTTAATATTATCTCATTGTCAGTGCACAGCAAAATAAAATGTTTGGAAAGGACTTGCTAAGTGATTGTAGGAGCAATGTCAGAAATAATTTTAGAAATACTGAATGTATTGATATAAGAGTAGGAGAATAAGTGTGTACTACTGTAAGTCACAGAGATGTGATGGCAATATTGAGTAGTAAAGAATGGTAGTACAAACTGTTAGGTGTTGGGTTTTTGAGAGAATGGAAGGATTTTGGTAATGTTATAATGATGAAATAGCAGGTTTTGTTAATAGATTAGTAGATTTAGTCCTGTTTATAATATTGCATCAAAATAGGGTAACTCGATAACCCACATAACTAGGCTCAACCCTAAAATGTAATACAATTGTAGCCATGCTGTAAAATGGACTGCAGTTTTCTCTCATGCTGGCAGTAAACCTGGTAAGTTACAGGGATGCCAGCAGTAATCATGGAGGTTTGCCCTCACACCCTGGTGAGGTGCCCTATGGGAGTGGCTACATACTCTGAGTCCACCGTTAGTGACATCAGAGATGTGCCTGCCCCCTGAGGGATATAAGGCACAGCACTGCTCAAAAGTTAGTGTTGGAGTAAGGAGCAAGTCTGCGTTGAGACTTGGAAGTGGGTGGCACACTAGTGCTTTAACTAGTGGCAATATTCTATGTTAAGAACGTCTAGCTGACAAGCCATACTGTGTCCAGGGACCTGGCACAGGGGTGATCTCCCTGAGGGGAGAGGGGATCCCACTCCATTGGGAGGGTGTACCTTTGAAAGGATAACACAGCAAGATGTGTGGCTAAGAGAAACTCACTGCAAGGGGCAGTTGGCCTGCACCGTAAGCCACAATAAAGCAACCTTGATCAAAGACATCTTCATGTGTGAGTCTGAACTTACTCTACATATGATGGCACCACGGAGGAGTTCCTCATCAGAATCATCCCCATGCGGACGCAGGGATCCTGATGAGGTGGAGGCGCTGCACTGGATATAGGTAGGACTCAAGCACACTACCTCAGCTGCCTGTCTGGGTTGGCAATCCCCACACATCATGCGGGAGACTCAGGAGTCCTGTTGCCAACAGGTGCACCACCAGACACGACCATGTAATGGGGACTGGTTAGACCACAGGGGCCAATATGAGATTGGGTGGGTCGGGCCAGGTCAGAAAATCCGTTACATTTGGAGGCACTGCTGAGATACCTGTCAACAGGACAGGCTTTTGCTAGGCACCCTAGGAAACAGGGAGAGTGTCTGCTGCCACTTTGTGCTGTGTTGGGACGGACCTAGGGGTAGTCAGGGGGCTGATGGAGTTTGTCAGTTCGCAGGGACGACCTAGGGGCCTGAAAAGAGTTGGGGGTTTGGAGCCGGGCTATACCTATCCTAGTCACCTTGAGGTAGTGCTAGTTGGTAGGATGCCTGAAGGGATAGCCTGTTAACGTGGTCAGCAATCCTGGAGAGGGTCTGCGCTAGGCTGACCAAGAGAGGTAGACGCCCACGTACTGCATGGAAGAGCCAGAGTACTCTAGCCCATTCCAGACCACTTACCGAAGGGAGCACAGACTGGGAGGAAGGAGATACAGCAGACACAGAGAGAGTGAGCCTAGCCTGAGGTAGTGCAAACACGAGTCCAGCCTACATTAGGTACACAAGGTGGTGCATCAAGGTAACCTTTATTGTACCGGTGTGGCAGCTGCCCCGCAGAGAGGAGTTCCACGTACAATAACCGCAAATACAGCAACCAAATGGCGACCGCAAGAGTGGAGGATCCGCGCGGTGTGGAAGGTCCAAAATGGCGGACGGAGGCAGATGGAGGGAGCGCATGTGGTGTACGCTCCGCTGAAGAGCAAGCTACTGATGTGACTTTGGCAAGCCTGTTGTGGAGTGGCGCGAAAGCTGTGGCCGCACCGTTTTTGTCCTGTCTGGGACCTGGGGGTACTATCCCTGAGGACATTGAGGAGGACATTACAGTGATATGTAGAGAATATGATGAAGTTGCCTGTCAGTCGGCATACAAACAGTTAAACGCTACCTCAACCGTCAAAGAGACTGACAGTGCAAACCAAAATGGCGGCTCCCGCTTCCCTGGGAGACCGCGTGGATCAATTGCAGAAAATTCTGCAAATGCGGGACTTGCAGAAAGTTGGCCAGAAGTGGCGCCAACAAGGAAACCCCACCCTGATGGGGGGTATGGCGCGAAAGCTGCAGCCGCGCCCTCATGGACAATGACTAACTCAGCCCCAGTGCTGGGTCACCCGATTAACTTGTGGGACTTCCCCCTAATCTCAACCAGGGGGAGTGGTTTCCAATTATGCCCAGTGGGAACGGATTCAGCTGAGCGAGGAGCTGGTGAACCGGCCGCACCCTTACAGCAAGTAGTTCCTGTAATTAGTGCTGCCTGTGGAGGAAAAGACAAAGAGATCGGGAGAACTTGGCCGGGGATGGCGCCAAATAAGGAGTGGTGCTCGGGGAGTGGTGGCGTGAAACCAGAAGCCGCGCCCCCCAGGACTGTGAAAAGTACAGCACTAATCCCGGGACGTCCTATAAAATTGTGGGACCCTCCCCTAATCTCCACCAGTGGGGGTGGTTTCCAGCTTTGCCAGATGGGGGTGGAGCTAGCAAAGGGAGGGGTTGGCAACTCAACTCCTGCTCGTCAGTCACGAGGAGCCGGTACGCTGATCAGACCACTGCTGCGAGTGCCTCCCACAGTGACTATGGCCTGTAAGCAGGAAGAAGGTTCTATGGTGTCTACTCAACCTTACTCGGCCCCAGGAAGCTTCCTGGTGATTCGAGTGGCGGGCACTGAGACGGTGGCATGTCTCTGCTTACAGTGCAGACTACCCGGTGGCGCCATGGGTACAGCTGCACGCTGCCCGCAATGTGCACTACTATACATGTGGCCAATGCCCACGTTTGTGCCCGTCCAGGCCATCGAGGTAGCGGGAGATGCGACCATGCTATCGGCGGAGCTCCCCGGCGCGCTCTGGAGGGAAGCTGCGGATCCCGGAGAATGGGGATCGGGGCCGGTTGCCAAAACCGAGCCCGAGGAAAAAGAGACTATCGGCCGTTGTGCCGGCCGAGAACCTAAGCGGCGGTCACCCTGGGGGGTGCCCCCAAGCAAGACGGGATTGGATTCCTCTGATGAGGAACCCGTGGCGTCTTCTGCAGTGGTGACCCGGCAGCCAACGAACTCCTGTGGCGGTAGCGGGAGGAAAGTGCCACTTACCGGAGTCGTCAGTGAGAAGAGCCGAGTGTCACCAGTGCCGCGGAAAATGGAGAGGCAGAGTCCCCCGGTTCCGAGGGCCGGCGGTTCCAGTGGCGAGGGCCGATCCACCCCGACTCCACGGAGTGGTAAGAGCAGTCTGTGTTCCTACCAGGCTCCGAAGGTGGCATCGGCGGAGGAAGGGCGGTACCAGGCCCAGGCGGTGCGACAGAGACAGGCTGAGCTTCCGGATGTCGTGGTGGAGGAAGAGGTCCCGCTTGGGGGCCCAACCCAAGATGGCGGAGCATCCAGCGTAGTCGAGGGCGTCACTTCCGGCGGCCGTGGCGGAGTAACCGGAGGGATGACCGCGCCTCACCGATCGGGCAGTGCTTCCCGATCGCCCAGACCAAACAAGAGCAGGCAGACCTACTAGAGAAAGAGGGTGTAGTAGATTATTGGTGGGCTCGTGGGGAGTTCACTGAAGAGGAACGGGTGAAGGCATTACAGGAACGGTGGTACCAGATCCGTCACGATATAATAGAACCCATGGGTCCAAGTAAATTGACGGATCCGGTGGAACCAGATGAACCCCTATCATGGGTGTTACCAGGGAAAGCGGGCCAGTAGGGCGGAGAGGGCCATCATAACGAAATACAAGAACTCCCATGGGTTGGAATATCCCTATGTCCCTGAACCCCTCATGCAGGAGATAGAGGATAACAGGGACAGGTGGTTGCGGGAAACCATTGAGCAGTATATGGTGAACCGAGGTGGTGCCATTACTGGGCGCAAAGCGGGGGAAAGGATTGCTCAACTCATGCGAGTGTGGAGCATAGGCCGAAGCATTTATATGCACAAAGCAGTGTATAGGCCTGAGAGTGGGTTGCTGCGGGAGTACAGCGTAATGGTCCTGGATATGGGTGGCCGGGAAGTTAAGAAACCCGATCCCGTCACTACTATTAGGAGGAACAGGACAGTATGTTGCGCGAGTTAGTGCCCCTGCTGGTCGGAGAGTGCTATGTGTGATGCAAATAATGTGAATTCAATGATGTTGTAACTAATTATGTTTGCATTTTACAGTGTTTCCCGGACGAAGGTACAACAAATTTAGGTCCCAGACGGGTCGTTGGGATTCACCAGGGGGAGAATGTAGCCATGCTGTAAAATGGACTGCAGTTTTCTCTCCTGTTGGCAGTAAACCTGGTAAGTTACAGGAATGCCAGCAGTAATCATGGAGGTTTGCCCTCACACCCTGGTGAGGTGCCCTATGTGTGGATGGGAGTGGCTACATACTCTGAGTCCACCGTTAGTGACATCAGAGATGTGCCTGCCCCCTAAGGGATATAAGGCACAGCACTGCTCAAAAGTTAGTGTGTTGGAGTAAGGAGCAAGTCTGCGTTGAGACTTGGAAGTGGGTGGCACATTAGTGCTTTAACTAGTGGCCCCATTCTATGTTAAGAACGTCTAGCTGACAAGCCATACTGTGTACAGGGACTTGGCACAGGGGTGATCTCCCTGAGGGGAGAGGGGATCCCACTCCATTGGGAGGGTGTACCTTTGAAAGGATAACACAGCAAGATGTGTGGCTAGAGAAACCTCACTGCAAGGGGCAGTTGGCCCGCCCGTAAGCCACAATAAAGCACCTTGATCAAAGACATCTTCATGTGTGAGTCTGAACTTACTCTACATAGAGATGGCACCACGGAGGAGTTCCTCATCGATCATCCCCATGCGGACGCAGGGATCCTGTGAGTGGAGGCGCTGCACTGGATTGTTAGGACCAAGCACACTACCACCTCAGCTGCCTGTCTGGTTGGCAATCCCCACACAACATCATGCTACGGAGACTCAGTCCTTTTGCCACAGTGGGCACCACCAGACACGACCATGTAATGGGGACTGGTTAGACCACAGGCCAATATGACATTGGGTGGGTCAGGCCATGTCCGAAATCCGTTAACACAATGTAGTTCAACAATGATTGAATTTTTAAAGACGTCTTCAACTGAATCTTCATTAAAAAAACTATATATATATCATATAAATGTGATCACAACCCATGATCTATGTCCTTGATGGACTTTCTATCATATGGTCGTGGATAGACCTAACCCCAGACAAGTTAAGCAAGGTTTGTCCTTCGGTCATCAACCTGTAAACAGAAAGGAGAAAAGGTCAAGGCTCATTATGCATTAACAGAGCAGCTTCTCCCAGCTTCCTCATATCTTCACATACTCTCCTTCCAGCTAAGACTAGAATGTTTCTAAAGATGAAGAGAGCATTACTGGAACTGGCCTCCTCTCCCTTTTGTTCTTATTCTTTGCATTTCGTTTATCCTATTCCTCTCCGCTACGGTATTGCAGATAGTACTTTGCCATAATAATGATTTATTCTGTAGAGCTGATGGGGTACACAATACTGAACATACTACACTTTTTTACAGGCATAACAAGTTCATACCCTAAAGAGCTTACAATCTAATTGTAGTACTATAGACACATGGGAATAAAGTGACTTGCCATGGACATAAAGAGCTGACATTAGTACTCAGCTCAGTTAATCCCCTTCAAAGCTTTTATCTCTTGGTTAATCCTCCTTTTTTCACATTAACTTTATATATGTTTTTTTAAGATGTGCCTCTGAGACATTATTTTGTTGCTTGTCACTGGGTCTTTTGTGCTATTGTAAATGTATTCATTGTCCCTCTGTGAACACGGCCTACCTCCTGATATTAATAGGGAGCACGCATTGGTAAATACTTATTGGGAGAGGTACATCTTTGAAATCTATCATTTTAACTGCTTTGGAAACAGATGTAATAAATGACTACTCTAGCCCACTATTGTTTGTGGTGATATACAGTAGCAGGGAGTCACAGGTCGATTTGTCAGCAACAGGAATCTATTCCGTTTATTCCAGATGATTCAAGGAGTTCTATGGATATGATGAATTTCATTGATTCAAGTCAAGCCATTTAAAAAAATGTATATCAGTTTTGTTAGTACAGTATTCTCTTTTTTACATGTTTAAATACATATTAAGACAGAACGGTCCATGAGGTCCAAAACGGAGCACAGCTATTGGAAAAACGGGGGCTACACACCAGCAAAATAGATAAAAAACCCTTTAATTCATGGTAAGTGAGGGGTACAGAACTACCTGACGCGTTTCGGGAGACAATCCCTTTTCAAGAGGATTGTCTCCTGAAACGCGTCAGAGTAGTTCTGTACCCCTCACTTACCATGAATTAAAGGTTTTTTAACTATTTTTGCTGGTTGTAGCCCCCGTTTTTCCCAATAGCTGTGCTCTGTTTTGGACCTCATGGACCGTTCTTTCTTACCTCTACTGGCGTGAAGCACGCACCCGGGTGAGCTGCTACAAAAGTGAGTACTTTATTTCCCTCATGACCAAGACGTTGGTGTTACTCCAGGATCGTTGTCTCAGTGAGATTATAGACATGACTCTTATGCGATATGTATATACAGTAGGTCTGTCATCTGTTCACAGAGACTTTTATACTGTCCTATTCATGGGAGTTATATACACAGGTCTTATAAGTCTCACGTAGCTTTAATTAGAGCTCTATCCCCAACTTCAAGTGATGATCATATCAGAACTATATATGTCTGCCCATCTTGTTACTGAGCCCTGATATTTGGGACTAGTTCCCTTGCACTTTGTTTAAATACATATTACTTTCTTATTTTGTCAAAATTCATATCAACTTAAACAAACGACTTGCTGCTTTTAATTCATATTGTATAGAAATGCAGTACATATTATTCATGTTACAAATATCTACACCTGGAAGGATAATAGGAATGGATAAACAGCATTTTAAATCTTCTTAAAATGTCAATAAGTAATACATTATATACAATTGCAATGTTACCTTTAAAAGTGTTGGACTGAGATATATTATGATTCCAAATTGTTTGGCAAATATGTTTCATGTTTTTATCAGTTTCAAATTACAAAGCACAGAAAGTTTTTAAAATAAGGCATGGATCCCCTATATAGCAAAACTTGTTATATCCTCTAACCAGAGAGTCCCATTATGGACAATACAAAAGTCTGAATAAACAGAATAAATGCTCTGAAGTACCTGACAGGGTGGAAATAGTACAGCTAACTGCAGATAAAGAATGGTGGCTAAATAACGTGGTAAATACAAAGACAACAATACACTTCTATCTCCCTTGAATCTGGGATAAATACAGAGTAATGCAACGTCAGTAAGACTCAATGTAAAACACACATGTTGTAGTCAAAAAAGCACACCATAATCTGCAGCAGCAAAATAAACAATACATCACCTCAAGTCAGGTACTCAGCAGGATCCCCTGTTTTGCCCCCCCTTAGGGACATGTTCACGTGCCAAGAGCTTTGCTCCTTGTTTCCTCCCCAGACACTGCTGAGTACCTGACTTGAGGTGATGTATTGTTTATTTTGCTGCTGCAGATTATGGTGTGCTTTTTTGACTACAACATGTGTGTTTTACATTGAGTCTTACTGACGTTGCATTACTCTGTATTTATCCCAGATTCAAGGGAGATAGAAGTGTATTGTTGTCTTTGTATTTACCACGTTATTTAGCCACCATTCTGTATCTGCAGTTAGCTGTACTATTTCCACCCTGTCAGGTACTTCAGAGCATTTATTCTGTTTATTCAGACTTTTGTATTGTCCATAATGGGACTCTCTGGTTAGAGGATATAACAAGTTTTGCTATATAGGGGATCAATGCCTTATTTTAAAAACTTTCTGTGCTTTGTATTTTAAATTTATGTTCTGTGACAACCTTTAATAAAATTTTGTGTATTTGTACTGCCAGGCAAACTAGAGTGCTTTATTTTGGGCTCTTTTTCTCTCTTGCAATATTATATGCCCTTATAGCACCACCGACAGATTATTATATCTAGATTTACCTTGTCGGTTTTTTAGTTGCCTTAACTTGTCTTATGGATGCGGGGTCATCTCTTTTTCTCACAAAATATATATATATATATATATATATATATATATATATATATATATATATATATATATATATATATATATATATAAATACCCAGTATCAAAGAGTCTGGAGCACTCACAAATTCAAAAAATACAATTTAATAAAGTAACACGAGCATCAGAGTGTAATCACAGAAAAAAAGAAGCAACGTTTCGGACCTTACGGTCCTTTCTCGAGCTCCCCCAGGTCCGAAACGTTCTTTTTTCTGTAATTACCCCCTGGTGCCTGTGCTACTTCATTAAATTGTATTTTTTGAATGTGTGAGTGCTCCAGACTCTTTGATACTGGGTATTTATCTATTTTTGTTGCTGGTATATAAACATATAATATTGTGCAATTCAAAACTAGCGTTTTTGGCATGGACCTTGCAAGTCTCAGGAGGTTGATTGTGACATAGGAATTGCTCTAGCTCACTCAAAAGCCTCTTCAGCATGGTACATATCTCTTCAACTAAAAGGAAAATTGAATCCCAAGAGAAGCTGGATTTATTATGGAAAATGTAAAAAAAATTGAGTGTGCTACAACATTATTGAACTCAACATTTGAAATCAACTTTTGCAAAAGAGCGATTGATCCTAAAAATAATAGCTCAATCGTGTGCAACAAAATTGTAAGTATTTACACAGATAGAGAATACTGAATTGTTTTCCAAATAAGTTTCCAAATGAACTTCAAGCAAACTTGGCAAACTGGCTGTATGCTGTGTTCTGCAATTTGATGTCATTGGGAATTATACTAAAAAAAAAAAAAAAAGCAAGTCAGTTCATTACAAATATTTTCTACAACACCACAGTTAGGGGGCTATGCACTAAGCTCCGAGCTTTCGCGCCGGGCTGAAAAAAATTAGCACGTCCGATAAAAAAATGAAGCCGGCGGCTCGATTCACTAAGGCCCTCAGCCCATTTTTTATCGGACGTGCCCAAAACTGGCTTATCGTGCGTGCAATGTATTTTCTTTCCCCCTGCTAGCGTTCTTAACCTTTACGTACGCTATCTGATAGGAAAAAAAGCCGCTTGTAACATTTGCATGGAGATTTGCCATCTCCATGAAAGGCTGTTACAGGCGATCGTACAATAAATAAATACATTTTAATTATAGTGTACATGAGCAGGGGGTCTCCGGAGCTGAACAGCGTTGGTTTCAGGTCCGAGGACCCCCTACTTCAGGGGATACCGGCACCCCATAACGGGGCCTGTATCTCCTGAAGTAGGGGG
>CM071575.1:39703851-39745062 GCA_036426205.1 Ascaphus truei | reverse complement strand
TTCCTCGGACCTGAAACCAACGCGGGTCAGCTCGAGACCCCCTCACATCTACACTATAATTAAAATGTATATTAAAAAAAGAATTATCAAACATCAATACACGACCCCCCTCCCCCATCCGCCCTAACACATACAGTAAAATAATGTGGCAAAATAACTATTATCCAGATATGGATATAGATTATTTGCCCTTATTAAACACTAGCTAGCATACCTAAATAAAGTCATAAGAAACAGTAGCCAGCTAATCCATCAATACAAGCAGTAACAACATCAACATTATTTAATTAAACCATTAACCATGAAAAACCAATTATTCCTAAACCAACTCAAAATTAATAGTAACACTAACCCAATCAAACCAATTAATTACACAACATTAATGAATGTAAAACATTACAACAAAGAATACATTCATACAATCTCTGAAAGAACCATAAAACGCATTAGCTAACATAATACAACATTAACTACAAACGAACACCAATCACAAACATTTATTACATAGCATGAACAAAAAAAACAAACATGACATCCACTAAGAAAACTGACATTAAAAAAACCAACAGCAATACCAACCAGAAATGCCCCCAATATTGTAATAATATGTATTATCTGTACCCTAAAATGGTAGCAGATTATTATTATCAGTCAATGTGCCTCCCCCAAAAAATCAAAAATCACATCCAATGAAAAAAACCTGTAAAAAGAGACATTTACAAACATAATATATTACTTACCATTGAAAGGCGTGGCCCTCCGTACTCCCGGAAACAGGAAGCTCACGTACCTTGAAGGACTCCAACAACAGCATCGATGCCATCCGCCATGAAGATCCGGCTCAGGTACCCCAATCTTCTTTTTTCTTCTTTAATCACGTCTTCTATCTTCATCTGTAACCATTTCTTGTTCTGTTATCTTCTTTCTCTTCATTTCAATCCAAAATACCCCATGTTAATCCCAGCCGTATGCTGTTCGTCGGCTTCTTGGGCTCAAATGAGGCGTCACGGCCTTAAATAGGGCTTGTGACGTCACATTTAGCCTCAAAATGGTGAACAGCCACTGATTAGCTGTTTCAAAACCTGTTCCGACTTAATGTTTTTTTTTTTACATGACTCACTTAAAGGGATGATGCCAGCCAATCAGAATGGCTGTGCTTCATTGCCTTTAAGATGGACGTCACGAAGCCGGCGTCACATGGTATTTCAGCCAATCAGATGTGGGAAACATTCAACACTCTGATTGGCTGAAATACCATGAGACGCCGGCCATCTTGGATTTCGTGACGTCATCTTAAAGGCAAATGAAGCACAGCCATTCTGATTGGCTGGCATCATCCCTTAAGTGACGTCATATCAAAAAAATTAAAGTCGGAACATGGTTTGAACAGCCAATTAGGTGGCTGTTCACCATTTTGAGGCTAAATGTGACGTCACAAGCCTATTTAAGGCCGTGACGCCTCATTTGAGCCCAGAAGCCGACGAGACAGCATCGGCTGGGATTTACCATGGGGTATTTTTGGGATGACAGATGAAGAAAGAAGATAAAGAAGAACAAGAAATGGTTACAGATGAAGATAGAAGACTGTGAGTAAAGAAAGAAAAAGAAGATATTTGGGTACCTTTGCTGGATCTTCATGGCGGATGGCATCGGATGCTGTTGGAGGTCTTCAAGTACGTGAGCTTCCTGTTTCCCCTGGAGTCGGAGGCACCACTTCTAATGGTAAGTATATTTCAATGTTTGTAAATGTCTCTTTTTACAGGTTTTTTCATTGGATTGTATTTTGATTTTTGGGGGAGGCACATTACTGATATATATTAATCTGTACCACTTTAGGTTACAGATTAATACATTATTATTACAATATTTGGGGGCATTTCTGGCTTGTATTGCTGTTGGTTTTTTATGTCAGTTCTTTGGGTATGTCATTGTTTTTTTTTTTTCTGCTAATGTAATAATGTTTGTGATGGTGTTCGTTTGTAGTAATGTTGTATTATTTAGCTATGCGTGTTAGGTTCTTTCAGAGTATTGTTTTTGAATGTATTTCTTTGTCTTTTATGTTGAATATTACATTCTAATGTGTTGTATTAATGTGTTGATTGTTAGTGTTAATTAATTTTGAGTTGGTTAAAAAAACAAATAAACAAAATGGGTAGGATTCATTGGTTAATGGTTTAATTAAAAATTGTTGATGTTGTTACTGCTTGTATTGATTGGATTAGTGGCTTCTGTTTTTATTGACTTTATTTCAGGTATGCTAATGCAGTGTTTAATAATGGGCAAATAATTATTATCCTATCTGGATATAGTTATTTTGCACATTATTGTACTGTAGTGTTAGGGCGGTTGTATTTAGTTAGAAATAATGTTTAGTATTTTTGTGGCACCATTGGTACAGCAGGCCCGCGGGTACGACAGGACTCCCGCGGACCCGGGACGGCCGCGGGGTCAGACCGGACACCCGCGCGACCCTCGGCCTCCTCGGTGACCCCTGCGGGGTCACGCCGGGCACCCGCCGGCCTGTTTGTATTGGTTTTGCGCCTGCAAAAAGGTAAACAAAGGAAATTTTTTTCTAAGTCCAGCTTTTTTATCACCTGCCTTTCTGGAGCTTTATTCAGCGCAATTTTAACGTACGATCAGTTTGGCGTGCTTAGTGATCCCGCAGAAGGGTAGGATTCGCGCAAACAGCTGATCGTACGATCAAAGTTGGACTTAGAAAAAATTTAAAGAAAAGCCCGTTTTAGAGCGCAAAGTGCCTGTTTGCGCGCTTAGTGCATAGCGCTCGCGGAACTTCAACGTTCTAAAAGCACTTTGCGCTCTTAAAACGACTTATATCACTGACTTAGTGCATAGCCCCCCTTAGTTTATGAAAATATTGTTTTTTTTTACAATGTTAAATGTTTCATATGATATGCTGATGAATTAAAGTGCACTTATTAAACTATTTTAGTTTTTTTTTTTAGAGTGCTGAAAAAATGCCTCTTTATCAAATTAATTTTACTATACACAAAGTAACGCTTGTTAAAATAAGAGCATGTATGTTTATTTACTTAGCACCACCAATGTGCAAATGCTTGACAGAATTAGCAGACAGGGAGATATATACAAAGTTTAAACTGGGAAGTTAAACATTGAAATGAGGGAGTCCATGCCTTGGCAGATCTAACAAATCTAAATGGATAATGGGAGACTTATGGTACAGACAGTAGGAGCAAGTGCAGTACAGGTTCAGATGCGAGAGAACTGTGAGACTGATGGAGCAGAAAAGATACAGCCTTCATGAAGCATAAGGGGTGAGATGAGGTATAGCAGGAGACCCAGCTGAAATTGAAAAGGAGTAGAAGAATTAGAAGCCTTTAATGAGAGTACTGGAATTTTATAGTTAATGTGAAGTTTGATGCAGAGCTATTGAAGGGATTTTAGAAGGCGGGCTAGCGAGGCAGAGAAGTGGAGAACTCTAGCAGTGGCATTTGGAATAGAGATTATGGAATCTGTAGTTGGAGCCAAAGAAGGCCAGAGAGAGAAGGTTGCAATAGTCAAGTGGGGGATAATAAAGGCATGCATGAGAGTTTTTAGTTGTAGAGCAACAAAGGAAAGGGGGATCTTACAAGTTGTGGAGGAAAAAATGTCAACATTTAGCAACAGCATGAATGTGAGAGGAGAAGGTGAGCTAGGTGTCAGCTATTGTATGTAGCCAGCGTGCCTTGGGAAGTGGTTGAATGGTAGTATTATTGACTGTACTTAAGATAGACGACCACAAATCTTGTCTAGTCTAGGAGTTAACAAAAGAACAAAATCAAATAGGGCTGGATGCTAAAGACTATACTATCCTGGCCAAAATAGAGTAACACAATAAAACCAAGGGTCAAGCAAACCAAATAAAGTAGAAGTCAGATAAGTCAAATCGGATGAATGTGCATGCTTAACCAGTGTTCGACAAACCTATACATTTGACACGCCCCGGGCGTAGTGGATTAACATCGTGGCGAGCCCTATGCCCAAGCACACACGTGTGGTACTAGATGGCGAGTAGATTTTTTTGTTAGGCGAGTAGATTTTTTGGTGATTGTGTCGACCACTGCTTACCAAAACGTTGGCTTCATGTAACTGAAAATTAAGTCATTAAATTGACTATGACCTGATTGTCTGACTTCTACTTACTTTGGTAGAATTATGTTGAGCTCTGTTTTAACGTGTTAAGTTTCAGGCAATGGAGGGCCATCCAGCAAGAATAATAGACAATCAGTGACTAGATAGGTGTAAGATGAGGATTGAAACAAGTTTCTGCATAGAGTGATATTTTAAACCAAATGAGCTAATGAGATTGCCAAATGAGACTGTATGGTAGAGAGAAAAGGAGTGGTGCCAAGACAGAGCCCTGAGTCACACACACACAAGGTGTCACAGGAGAACAGGAAGAGTTACTGTAGCAATAGAGACACTGAAAGAGCGGTTTAAACCGATGAGGAGAACTAGGAGAGGACATGCTACGGATACAAAGAGATGAATAATTTGTAGGAGTAGTGGTTGCTCAACAGTGTCAATGCAAAAGAGAGAACAAGAACATTAGAAGTGAGTAGAACCCTTGTGATTGGCAGTGGGTAGATCATTAGCACTTTGGTGAGGTCCGTTTCAGTGGAATGAGTGGTTCGGAAACCGGATTGCAATTGGTCTGAGTATGAGTGTAGAAAAATCGAGTAAGTGTGAATAGACAAGACTTCAAAAGCTTGGATGCAAACGGCAGGAGAACCCATGGCAAAGTTAGAGATGGTTTTGATAAGTGTAAAACTGTTGCGTGTTTGAAAGCAGAGGGCAATGTGGCCTGAGCAGAGCGAAAGAGTTAAAAATGTGTTTAAGTTTAGGGAGCAAAGTGGCAGTAGGAGGATGAGGTGAGAGGAATGGGGTCAGTTGTACGTAGAGGAAGGGAGGGGGATAGTGCGTGAGACAATTCCATTTCTGTGACAGGAAAGGAGTCCAGTCTGTAAGTAGATGGTGTTATGTAGGAGGGGTTATGAGATGCAAGATGTCTTGACAGATTAGATCAGGGGGAAAACTCCAGTCCTCAAGGGCCACCAAGGGCCAGGTATTAGGGATATCCTCTGCTTAGCACAGTTGGCTCATCAGTGGCCAGTATTTTGAAAAATGAACTGTTTGTGGCCCTTGAGGACTGGTGTTTACCACCCCCTGGATGAGATCTATCTTTGCCTTAAGTAGTCAGCAAAGTCTTTAGTTGTAGAGTTGAAAGAGAGATAAGTAGGCATTCAAAAATAAAGAAAATGTGTTTGTTAGATTTATGAGAATTTAATTATGTACAAAAGTAGTGTGTTTAGTCTCAGAGAGTTGAAGTCTGAAAGAGTCAGCGCAAGTGCGAGAGGAAAGGATAGATTATTAACAACATTTTCATGGTCAGCAAGAGCAGAATGAAGAGAGTTCAAGTTCATGGGATTCCACGGCACAGAGGTCAATGGATTGTATGATACAAGATGAGTGGGAGAAGGCAGGAGGAATAGTGTGAAAGAATAAATGCAGCAAATAAGACAAGATCGTAATCAGAAAGTGAATAGATACTGAGTGCCATATTGAACGTTTCTAGTAAAAACAACGTCCAATAATGACTGTCATGGTGTGTACTGGAGGCAGTCCATTGGTTAACGCCACAGGCACAAGTAAAAAAAAAGGAAACAAGAGGCCCAAGAAACAGAGGAATCAATCAACATGGCAGTAAATCTCCCTGGAGGAGGGAGAGTGTTAGAGGGAAAGAAGAAGGAATTCCAATCAGACAGAGGTTTAAGGGTCGCATGTGAGTTAGGTGGTTGATAGATGACAGGACAATGCAACGAGAGGGGGAGAAGAGGGAACATTGTATACCACAAATAAAAATTAAGAGAAGGGGAATATGGAGTTGTTTACTGGCATTGAGAAGACAGGAGAAAACTCTACAGTTTCACCTGACCAACAGTTGGGGTGTGTGGTTAGAAAGAAAGGCCACCATAGGAAATAGCAGCCTCTAGCGTAGAATAAGTTTGAGAAAGCAAACTTTATGTTTAGACATAAAGGGTCAGAGAGCATGAGCACAAAGAACCATGCATCACCAAGGCTTGTGTCACTAAACAAACATTCTAAAGACCACAGAAAATAGTGAGAGACGGAGAGCAGAAGGCAGGGGATAGAGATACATTTGGAGTTGTTGAAATGGTTAGGAAGAAAAGATGAGAGGATGAGGGCGGGAGCAAGTAGGGATAAAATAAAGACCAGCGTTGTGAAATTTCACCAGTAGCAAGGAGGCTATAGAGAGAATGGGAAGATTTGTGAGAGTGCGGGTTTCTACATGTTTGTATAGATAGGTATGTAGGATGAGTACGGAAGCAGAAAAGTTAATTGCAGAGTAGTTGAAAGAGGAAAGATTAACAGAAGAGATGGAAGAGGATGGATGGGGGAAGGAAGGTAAAAATATTTTGGAGAGGACGTGCAGTGGTTGTCAACAAGAAAAGGAGGAGAAGGCAGATAGGGGCAATGTAGTATTAGTATAGTGTAAGTCTTAGAAATAGTAGCCATGTATAAGGAAGTCTTGATTTAGTATAATAGGCAGAAACCAAGTCCAGTAATGCAGTGTAGATTAAGGAGACTGTGTTGGTGGTTATGCTTTCCGGATATCACTTTTATTTCCTCTGACTGTGGAGACTGATTATGTTTTTTACAATTTCTGTTTAAAATGACACAATTGTATTTATCAGTTATTAGCAGTTGTAAACCAGATGTTATAATTTGCCTTCATGTGGATTGGATCATCTGAACTATCCACGTCTTTTAATCGTATTTTGATTATTTTGTGTGGATATACCAATCGATTTATAAAAAACAATAACACAGTTGTGGTTGTTAACCTCTTTCTCAATGCTTAGGCCCTTTTTTCATACTGTGTGAAGATGCTTTCCAGTGTCTGAAGAAGATTAAACATTGATTTTGAATAAAGGCCTTTACAAAGAAAAAAGTTCAGTCAGCCATATGGCAAAATAAAATCAAGTTCTCTTGACTGTTTGTCAGCTCTAAGAAGAGCAGCCAAAATATTTGTAACTTAACTCAGCTGTGTAACTAGTGAGATTTTTCTTAAAAATGCTTACTAGTAGATAAATAGTGCATGAAACTATGGGACCATTTTACTTAGCAATCATTGCACTAGATTCCTTACCGCCGTTGGTAACCACTTATGGGTAGACACTGAAGACCATAAGGTTCTTCCAGTATCAGACAGTGTCTGTAGAAATGGGGGGCCATTTCTTTAGAAAGAAGGATGATGGCATGCTCACAATGGATACTGAAAATTCACCGGATATTGAGTTGGAAATGGTGGTTTGATTCAAATAACCTAACTATGATTATCTGAGTATTACTAGATATTCCAATTTTTTTTCAGGAAAATGTATCTTGACTCCATGCAGAAGTACAAGGAGACTAAGGCAACCCAAGAGCAATACATGGTTCATTATTGCCAAAGGGTATTACAGAAAAAACAAAGACACTTGATGACATTCAGGAATGAGTATATTGAAAAGGAACTGACACACTGAAAAAGAGAGGAAAACAATTCTAGATATTTGGTGGTAGATTTAGGTTTCATATACTTGTTTTTTTTTAAATGTGTAGCGATCATGAAAACCTAAAACTCACTTTTTATTTTTTCAGCCACCCGCGCGCTTTTCATCTACAAAGGAATGGGCTTTTCGACTGTATCCATGCTAATACTAACAGTTTACACTTTGTGTTAAACATAAAAAGGGTCCTTATATAGACGACAAGTAAAATAACACAAATGCTTTGTTCTCAAATCATGTCAAGAAACTGTTCATATCTATGGTAATTAGTCAAGTTTAGAGATAGAGAAGTACCTAATTATCTGAAATTAGATTTGATTGGCAGGTAATGCTACGTAGCTACATAAAGTTTATTTTACATCTTCAGCAACTTACTGAAGGTGAGGACTGAGTCTAGTTTTCTAAGCTTAATGTGGTGAACTTCAAAGGATGACGCGTTTGGACACACTGTGCGGTTTTTTAAGTATTGAGAAGTACGGTTGTGCACCACCAACAAAATATCGTTGTTAACTAGACCGGAAATCATACAGCGTACAGTTCTAGTTTATTTGCCCTATTTGTTTTTTTCTGCTAGAAATATAGCAATCACATGAGTTACAACATTACAATATTGTCTGCATTAATTCACTTTGCCTTAAATAAGTTCAGGTTTCTCAACCTGCAAAACTCCAGCTGTATTATTCTATAAAATATGTAAATAACCAAGTTTTGTTGCGTTCCATTAAAGAAGCAGGTGGTGACCTCTGAAATGAAAGAAGAGAACACACGTTCTGAGCCAGTGCTACCCACGTATGGGGCATAAACGAGCATACGACTAAAGCTATATAACAGTTGCTTTATCGGATGAGACCCGTGAGTGAGAATAAGATGAGTAACAATGAATGAAACACTATAATCTCAGAGCTCTAATGGGTTTATATATATACCTCTACAGGGGATAATGCAGCCAGTAGTGGCCACGGCAATAGTGGCTGGTTCCTCCTGTATCTTGGGAAAAGTGCCCCTAGAGCTGATGGAATGTTTCATCTTAAAGATCAGTATGTAACAATAAATGACCGTTAGGCTCACACTTGTGGTCTCTCTCTGTGGCGCCCGGGTGTATGTTGACAGTAGAGAATCCAGGTTGAGAAAAAACCTGGATTCCTACTGACTTGAAAAAAAAAATAAAAAACAATTTTGATAGAGAGGACACAATTGATTTAGAAAAAGAGTCAGTTTCTTGCATATTATGAAAACTATAGCCAAGGATAAAGGACCCAGTGTTATAGTTAATTAGATTAAGTGTTTAACCAGATTGTTTTAATCTTCTACTTTGCACTATCTTCTGTAACAAATAGAAATCCATATGTTATTGTCCATTCTTTACCTTAACTTGGAATGGCATCAATGAGGAAAAATACCAAGAAATCCCCATAACCACATCTGCTCTGATTGTCTCTGAAGACTTCTGACATAAGGACCTGAAGTCAAAGAACTCGATTTCTAAACGAAGTAGTTAGCAGGTAATATATCTTTAATAGTAACTGTGGCAAGATGTTTTCGTATACCAGATTTCTACCCAGCAATAATTCCAATGATATAATCATGGCTAAAAGGTACCTTGGTTTACTTTAAGCTGCATTTTGTTCTACTGTACACTGTATTGCTATTGTCTTTATAGACCCTAGTGTGGAATGTAATGTCATCCTGTAATTAGTCCGATATTTGATCGTATTTAGCATATTGGAAATGTTGCTGAGATCAGAGGTACATCATTGGAAGCAAAAATACAATAATAATGGGGCATAAAC
This sequence comes from Ascaphus truei, assembly GCA_036426205.1. Lineage (NCBI taxonomy): Eukaryota > Metazoa > Chordata > Amphibia > Anura > Ascaphidae > Ascaphus > Ascaphus truei. The sequence continues at coordinate 39,735,680 of CM071575.1, read as the reverse complement.
AAGGAATTCAAGAAAGGTAAAAGTGCAACAAAAAACACATTGGTTGTTGTTTGGCTAGACAGAGACATGGATATCATTGATAAATTAATTTATATCACATATCAAACCAGATACAATAAAGGGTGGTTGGCTAAAAATACCGTAATATAAACATATACAATAAGAGCACAACGGAGGAGTTACGTCACAAAGTAATTACTTTAAACTGGTAACATACCTCAACTGAGTCTCTTATTGACTGTTATAACTCTTCAATGTTAGTTTAGGCTGTGTGCCAGGAGACTGGTGTGAAGTAGATTGCAAAAAAAACATTGCAAGACCATTGAATAAACATGTAACACAAATAGACACTCTTAAGGTGCCTGGGAACTACATATTATAGTAGTGTGGTTACGAAAACAATATTATACTATATTATGCAGCGAGTGCATGTTAAAGGGTGTGTTTCACTCTCATTGCTTGGAGACATGAGCTCAGATTACCAAAAATCATTATGAAATAACACAAATGATTGAGACCTTTTGTTATTCTTGACTGATCCTTACTGTAGATGATATAATCCATTGTTTTGGACTCATTGGTGTTTATCTCAACTGTACTATATACATATTAGTCTCTATTACAGGGGTGGGCACCAAATAAAAAGATATCATGCCTTTAGCACACGATGGATACGAAGACTGAGGTCACTGATTGAGGACAACTGTGCTGAAGCAGGGCTATTCCTTAAAACCTGACTCTGGTGGCGGCCCTGAGGGATGGAGTTTCCCACCCTGCGTCTAAGAGTGCTCTGTTTCCTAAGCAGAAAGAGTGGCGAGTCGGTATCCAAAAGCATAATAAACATAATTGTATGTAGTACATTTCATATTAGTAAAACATTACTATGTTATAGGAGGTGGGGATCCTACAGTAAGTAAAAAATATTTTGTATTTTTCTCAAAGCAATTATGGTAGTACAATGGGGTTCTCATTATCACTAATAAAAATAATATAAATGTTTTATTTTTTTAATCAATATGTGAATATTTATTTTATAATAGTAAAATAATTTCCTAATGCTGTGACTTTTTTCACAGATTTTTGGAAGAAGAAACAGATTTTAAAACAGTTTCAATGAAAACAGCCGTACAGCGATTAATCTTCTGGTGCTTACTCAGAATAGTGGCGGCCGCTACAAAGATAAAAATTGTCTTTGCAGCTGACTGAACAGTACACGGCATGAAATCATTATTGTTCCTCTTGTTAGTAGCCTTATTACTCAACAAGGAAATGTTTATTTAATTTTTCACCACATATTCAAAGGACCACCAAATAAATTATATATGCGTGTACAATGAACTTTCAAGATACATTTTTATGGTTAAGAACCCTAAAATTATATGGTGAAATTCTGAGGAGCGCCAACCCTCTCTATAGCGCTCTAGTCAGATTGATTGTAAGGAACCCCAACCCCTATAATAGCGCGTCTTGGAATCAGAGACATTGTAATGAACCCCCAACCTCTCCTAATAGCGGCAATCTGAGATTGGATGATTGTGTAATGAACCCAACCCTCTCTAATAGCGTGTCTAAGATTAATCATTGTAAGGATCCCGAACCCTCTCTAATAGCGCATCTGAGATTGATGCTGGGATACCGGCACCCCATAACGGGGCCTGTATCTCCTGAAGTAGGGGGTCCTCGGACCTGAAACCAACGCGGGTCAGCTCTGGAGACCCCCTGCACATCTACACTATAATTAAAATGTATATTAAAAAAAGAATGATCAAACATCAATACACGACCCCCCTCCCCCCATCCGCCCTAACACATACAGTAAAATAATGTGCAAAATAACTATTATCCAGATATGGATAATAGATTATTGCAAAGCTTCTAGGCAAGCTGTGCTGAAGCAGGGAACTGGAAACTGCTTGAAATCTTGGACCACACATTTTTAAAGGGTACAGAATGTATAACCCCACTTATGGATTTAGAGGTTAAAGTTAGAGTATGTTTACTTGCTATACGTTTCCAAGTAGCTAGGTAGTATAAATACAGTGTTATGGTCACAGTACTGTGAGAAAATCCCCTTAACCCTTTGAGTGCCATATTGATGTACTTGGCACGTCATACACTTCCCCCACCCACTGTGCAGCTGGTGGTGCTTAAATCAACTGCACTAGCCTCTTTGCAATTCCAGGAAGTAAATATGAGTGTAAATAACTTAGATCATTAAAAGCAATCTGAGTTGTTGCTATCTAAGAAGAAAGAAAGATAAGCGAATCTAAGGGTACCACCGCCCCTACAACTCTCCACTGTGGCTTGGGGGAAGGGAGGATGAATGGATGATTGGACATCACTGTTGGTCGGGGGGGTGGGGGTGGACTCTTCTATACAAATTAACTCCTTGCATGCCCCTCTTCTATATCCAATCTAGAGGAGCTCAGGGTACTGTCACGGGAGACCAATGCTTTTAACACAAAAATACCCGGATCCTTTGATTGAGCAAAACGTGAGATAAAATAAATTGTAATTTATTCATACAATGAATATACACAGCTTAATTTACAAAATAATACGAAAATACACTTACTTAGTTACGATGTTAACTCTGGTTACAGGAAAGATCTTAGATGGAATCTCAGGTGAATCTTTTTACAGCATGTTGAATCTACCTCCTGACTGGCTGCATAGACTTTTAAAACCTCACAAGTTCTATCTTTACCCTGTGCAACCAATCGCGGCGTGGGAATAAAACATCCCACCTATTGGCAAGGTTCACCCATACTTCAGGAAGCCTGGCAGAGGCTTCAAGGTATGCCACGTGCATGTGTGAACTTCGGCCCTAAGCCGCTTAGCATACCTAACCAAGCCCACCTCCCTGGTGACATGTTGTCTGTCTTTCCCCTGACACCTGGACATATGTCAGGGAAAACTATTTACCTCTCCCCCTCCCCACTCAACACTTGATAGTGTCAGTTTCTTTGAACTATGGCCTGTTCCCAGACACAGGGGAACCGGATCAGCAGGGTGGCTTTAGAAACGTGAGTCTAATTATGCATTGCTTACTCACTGGGATTTCCTACATTTTAAAGCCTAGTACTTACACACTAATGGGGCTATGCACTAAGCAGTGATAAGTCGTTCAGCTAAAGGCAGATGATAAAAAAAACAGGACTTAGAAAAAATTCTTTGTTTACCTATTTGCAGGCGCAAAACCCATACAACAGGCCGGCGGGTGTCCCCGGCTGACCCCACGGGGGTCCCCGAGGGAGACCGGGGGTCACGCGGGTGTCCCCAGCTGACCCTGCGGCCGTCCCGGGGTCCCCGCAGGCCTGCGGTACCAATGTTGTGCCTACAAAAATACTAAACATTATTTCTAAATAAATACACCCCCCTAACACATACAGTACAATAATGTGCAAAATAACTATTATCCAGATATGGATAATAGATTATTTGCCCATTATTAAACACTGCATTAGCATACCTAAATAAAGTAAATAAAAACAGTAGCCAGCTAATCCAATGAATACAAGCAGTAACAACATCAACAATGAATTCATTAAACCATTAACCAATGAAACCAATTAATTCCTAAACCAACTCAAAATTAATAGTAACACTAACCAATCAAACCAATGAATTACTACAACATTAATGAATGTAAACATTAAAAGACAAAGAAATAAATTCAAACAATATCTGAAATAACCATAAAACGCATTAGCCATCATAATACAACATTAACTACAAACGAACACCAATCGCAAACAGTTTATTACAGTAAGCATGAAAAAAAAAAAAAAAAACATGACATCCACTAAGAAAAATGACATAAAAAAACCACAGCAATACCAAGCCAGAAATGCCCCCAAATATGTAATAATATTTATTATCTGTACCCTAAAATGGTACAGATTAATATATTATCAGTCAATGTGCCTCACCCCAACAAAAATCAAAAATCACATCCAAGAAAAAACCTGTAAAAAGAGAATTTACAAACATGAATATATTACTTACCATTAGAAAGCGGTAGCCTCCCGACTCCCGGGGAAACAGGAAGCTCACGTACCTTGAGGACTCCAAACAGCATCCGATGCCATCCGCCATGAAGATCCGGCTCAGGTACCCCAATCTTCTTTTTCTTTCTTTACATCACCGTCTCTATCTTCATCTGTAACCATTTCTGTTTTCTTTATCTTCTTTCTTCATCTGTCCAATCCAAAATACCCCATGGTAATCCCAGCCGATGCTGTCTCGTCGGCTTCTTGGGCTCAAATGAGGCGTCACGGCCTTAAATAGGGCTTGTGAGTCACATTTAGCCTCAAAATGGTGAACAGCCACTGATAGCTGTTTCAAAACATGTTCCCGACTTTAAGTTTTTTTTTTTACATGAAGTTCACTTAAAGGGAATGATGCCAGCCAATCAGAATGGCTGTGCTTCATTGCCTTTAATGATGAGTCACGAAGCCGGCGTCACTGGTATTTAGCCAATCAGATGTGGGAAAAACATTCACATCTGATTGGCTGAAAACCATGAGACGCCGGCCATCTTGGATTTCGTGACGTCATCTTAAAGGCAATGAAGCACAGCCATTCTGATTGGGCGTGGCATCATCCTTAAGTGACGTCATGTCAAAAAAAATTAAAGTCGGAACCATGGTTTGAACAGCCAATTAGGTGGCTCGTTCACCATTTTGAGGCTAAATGTGACGTCACAAGCCATATTTAAGGCCGTGACGCCTCATTTGAGCCAAGAAGCCGACGAGACAGCATCGCTGGGATACCATGGGGTATTTTTGGATGACAGATGAGAAAGAAGATAAAGAAGAACAAGAAATGGTACAGATGAAGATAGAAGACGGTGAGTAAAGAAAGAAAAAGAAGATTTGGGTACCTTTGCTGGATCTTCATGGCGGATGGCATCGGATGCTGTTGGAGGTCTTCAAGTACGTGAGCTTCCTGTTTCCCCTGGAGTCGGAGGGCACCACTTCTAATGTAAGTAATATTTCAATGTTTGTAAATGTCTCTTTTTACAGGTTTTTTCTTGGATTGTGATTTTTTTGATTTTTGGGGGAGGCACATGACTGATAATATTAATCTGTACCACTTTGGTACAGATTAATACATTATTATTACAATATTTGGGGCATTTCTGGCTTGTATTGCTGTTGGTTTTTTAATGTCAGTTTCTTTGTGGATTGTCATTGTTTTTTTTTTTTTTCCTGCTAATGTAATAAATGTTTGTGATGGTGTTCGTTTGTAGGTAATGTTGTATTATGTTAGCTAATGCGTTTATGGTTCTTTTCAGAGATTGTTTGAATGTATTTCTTTTCGTTTTAATGTTTAACATTCATTAATGTTGTTGTAATTAATGGTTTGATTGGTTAGTGTTACTATTAATTTTGAGTTGGTTTAGGAATTCATGGTTAATGGTTTAATTAAATAATTGTTGATGTTGTTACTGCTTGTATTGATTGGATTAGCTGGCTACTGTTTTTATTGACTTTATTTAGGTATGCTAATGCAGTGTTTAATAATGGGCAAATAATCTATTATCCTATCTGGATAATAGTTATTTTGCACATTATTGTACTGTATGTGTTAGGGCGGTGTATTTAGTTAGAAATAATGTTTAGTATTTTTGTTGGCACAACATTGGTACAGCAGGCCCGCGGGTACGACAGGACTCCCGCGGGGACCCGGGACGGCCGCGGGGTCAGCCGGGACACCCGCGCGACCCTCGGCCTCCCTCGGTGACCCCTGCGGGGTCAGCCGGGGACACCCGCCGGCCTGTTGTATTGGTTTTGCGCCTGCAAAAAGGTAAACAAAGAATTTTTTCTAAGTCCAGCTTTTTTTATCACCTGCCTTTAGCTGGTGAGCTTTATTCAGCGCAATTTTAACGTACGATCAGTTTGCGTTGCTTAGTGAATCCCGCAGAAGGGTAGGATTCAGCGCAAACAGCTGATCGTACGATCAAAGTTGGACTTAGAAAAAATTTAAAGGAAAAGCCCGTTTTAGAGCGCAAAGTGCCTGTTTGCGCGGCTTAGTGCATAGCGCTCGGCGGAACTTCACGTTCTAAAAGCACTTTGCGCTCTTAAAACGACTTATCACTGCTTAGTGCATAGCCCCCTTAGTATTTATGATAAAATATTGTTTTTTTACAATGTTAAATGTTTCATATGATATGACTGATGAATAAAGTGCACTTATTAAACTATTTTAGTTTTTTTTTTTAGAGTGCTGAAAAATGCCTCTTTATCAAAGTTATTTTACTATACACAAAAGTAACGCTTGTTAAAATAAGAGCATGTATGTTTATTTACTTAGCACCACCAATGTGCACAATGCTTACAGAATTAGCAAGACAGGGAGATAATATACAAAGTTTAAACTGGAAGTTAAACAATTGAAATGAGGGAGTCCATGCCTTGCAGATCTAACAAATCTAAATGGAATAATGGGAGACTTATGGTACAGAATACAGTAGGAGCAAGTGCAGTACAGGTTCAGATGCGAGAGAACTGTAGAGACTGATGGAGCAGAAAAGATACAGCCTTCATGAAAGCATAAGGGGTGAGATGAGGTATAGCAGGAGACCCAGCTGAAATTGAAAGGAGGTAGAAGAATGTAGAGCCTTTAATGAGAGTACTGGAATTTTATAGTTAATGTGAAGTTTGATGCAGAGCTATTGAAGGGATTTTAGAAGGCGAGGGCTAGCGAGGCAGAGAAGTGAGAACTCTAGCAGTGGCATTTGGAATAGATTATGGAATCTGTAGTTGGGAGCCAAGAAGGCCAGAGAGGAGAAGGTTGCAATAGTCAAGTCGGGGGATAATAAAGGCATGCATGAGAGTTTTAGTTGTAGAGCAACAAAGGAAAGGGGGATTCTTACAATGTTGTGGAAGAAAAATTGTCAACATTTAGCAACAGCATGAATGTGAGAGGAGAAGGTGAGCTAGGTGTCAGCTATTGTATGTAGCCAGCGTGCTTGGGAGAGTGGTTGAATGGTAGTATTATTGACTGTACTTAAGAATAGACGACCACAAATCTTGTCTAGGAGTCTAGGAGTTACAAAAGAACAAAATCAAATAGGGCTGGATGCTAAAGACTATACTATCCTGGCCAAAATAGAGTAACAATACTAAAACCAAGGGTCAAGCAAACCAAATTAAAGTAGAAGTCAGATAAGTCAAATCGGATGAAGGTGCATGCTTATACCCAGTGTTCGACAAACCTATACATTTGCACGCCCCGGGCGAGTGGATTTAACATCGTGGCGAGCTCCTATTGGCCCAAGCAGCACACGTGTGGTACTAGATGGCGAGTAGATTTTTTTGTTAGGCGAGTAGATTTTTTGGTGATTTGTCGACCACTGCTTATACCAAAACGTTGGCTTCATGTAACTGAAAATTAAGTCATTAAATTGACTATGACCTGATTGTCTGACTTCTACTTTACTTTGGTAGAATTATGTTGAGCTCTGTTTTAAACGTGTTAAGTTTCAGGCAATGGAGGGCCATCCAGCAAGAAATAATAGACAATCAGTGACTAGATAGGTGTAAGATGGAGGATTGAAACAAGTTTCTGCATAGAGGTGATATTTTAAACCAAATGAGCTAATGAGATTGCCAAATGAGACTGTATGTAGAGAGAAAAGGAGTGGTGCCAAGACAGAGCCCTGAGTCACACCACAAGACGGGTCAACAGGAGAACAGGAAGAGTTACTGTAGCAATAGAGACACTGAAAGAGCGGTTAAACAGATGAGGAGAACTAGGAGAGGACATGCTACGGATACAAAGAGATTGAATAATTTGTAGGAGTAGTGGTTGCTCAACAGTGTCAATGCAACAGAGAGAACAAGAACATTAGAAGTGAGTAGAACCCTTGTGATTTGGCAGTGGGTAGATCATTAGCACTTTGGTGAGGTCCGTTTCAGTGGAATGAGTGGTTCGGAAACCGGATTGCAATTGGTCTGAGTATGAGTGTAGAAGAAATCGAGTAAGTGTGAATAGACAAGACTTTCAAGAAGCTTGGATGCAAAAGGCAGGAGACAGCCATGGCAATAGTTAGAGATGGTTTTTGATAAGTGTAAAACTGTTGCGTGTTTGAAAGCAGAGGGCAATGTGCCTGAGCAGAGCGAAGAGTTAAAAATGTGTTTAAGTTTAGGGAGCAAAGTGGCAGTAGGAGGATGAGGTGAGAGGGAATGGGGTCAAGTTGTACGTAGAGGAAGGAGAGGGGGATAGTAGCTGAGACAATTCCATTTCTGTGACAGGAAAGGAGTCCAGTGTAAGTAGATGGGTGTTATGTAGGAGGGGTATATGAGATGCAAGATGTCTTGACAGATTAGATCAGGGGGGAAACTCCAGTCCTCAAGGGCCACCAACGGGCCAGGTATTAGGGATATCCCTGCTTCAGCACAGTTGGCTCAATCAGTGGCCCAGTCATTTTGAAAAATGACCTGTTTGTGGCCCTTGAGGACTGGTGTTTACCACCCCTGGATGAGATCTATCTTTGCCTTAAAGTAGTCAGCAAAGTCTTTAGTTGTAGAGTTGAAAGAGAGAAATAAGTAGGCATCAAAAATAAAGAAAATGTGTTTTGTTAGATTTATGAGAATTTAATTATGTACAAAAGTAGTGTTGTTTAGTCTCAGAGAGTTGAAGTCTGAAAGAAGTCAGCGCAAGTGCGAGAGGAAAGGATAGATGTATTAACAACATTTTCATGGTCAGCAAGAGCAGAATGAAGAGAGGTTCAAGTTCATGGTGGATTCCACGGCACAGAGGTCAATGGATTGTATGATACAAGTGAAGTGGGAGAAGGCAGGAGGAATAGTGTGAAAGAAATGAAATGCAGCAAATAAGACAAGATCGTAATCAGAAAGTGGAATAGATACTGAAGTCACATATTGAGACGTTTCTAGTAAAAACAACGTCCAAATAATGACTGTCCTGGTGTGTACTGGAGGCAGTCCATTGGTTAAAGCCACAGGCACAAGTAAAAAAAAAAGGAAGCAAGAGGCCCAAGAAACAGAGGAATCATCAACATGGCAGTAAAGTCTCCCTGGAGGAGGGAGTGTTAGAGGGAAAGAAGAAGGAATTCCAATCAGACAGAGGTTTAAGGGTCGCATGTAGAGTTAGGTGGTTGATAGATGACAGACAATGGCAACGAGAGGGGGGAGAAGAGGTGAACATTGTATACCACAAAGATAAAAATTAAAGAGAAGGAGGAATAGGGAGTTGTTGTACTGGCATTGAGAAGACAGGAGAAACTCTACAGTTTCACCTGACCAACAGTTGGGGTGTGTGGTAGAAAGAAAGGCCACCATAGGAAATAGCAGCCTCTAGCGTAGAATAAGTTTGAGAAAGCAAACTTTATGTTTAGACATAAAGGGTCAGAGAGCATGAGCACAAAGAACCATGCATCACCAAGGGCTTGTGTCACTAACAAACATTCTAAAGACCACAGAAAATAGTGAGAGCGGAGAGCAGAAGGCAGGGGATAGAGGTACATTTGGAGTTGTTGAAATGGTTAGGACGAAAAGATGAGAGGATGAGGGCGGGAGCAAGTAGGGATAAAATAAAGACCAGCGTTGTGAAATTTCACCAGTAGCAAGGAGGCTATAGAGAGGAGATGGGAAGATTTGTGAGAGTGCGGTTTTCTACATGTTGTATAGATAGGTATGTAGGATGAGTACAGGAAGCAGAAAAGTTCATAAGTGCAGAGTAGTGAAGAGGAAAGATTAACAGAAGAGATGGAAGAGGAAGGATGGTGGAAGGAATAAACTAGTTTGGAGAGGAGTGCAGTGGTTGTGAACAAGAAAAGGAGAGAAGGCAAGATGGAGCAATGTAGTATTAGTATAGTGTAGTCTTAGAAATAGTAGCCATGTATAAGGATAGTCTTGATTTAGTATAATAGGCAGAACAAGTCCAGTAATGCAGTGTAGAGTTAAGGAGACTGTGTTGGTGGTTATGCTGTTCCGGATATCACTTTATTTCCTCTGACTGTGGAGACTGATTATGTTTTTTACAATTTCTGTTAAAATGACACAATTGTATTTTTATCAGTTATATTAGCAGTTGTAAACCAGATGTTATAAATTTGCCTTCATTGGATTGGATCATCTGAACTATCCACGTCTTTTAATACTGTATTTTGATTATTTTTGTTGTGGATAAACCAATCGATTTATAAAAACAATAACACAGTTTGGTTGTTTAACCTCTTTTCTCAATGCTTGTAGGCCCCTTTTTCATACTGTGTGAAGATGCTTTCCAGTGCTGAAGAAGATATAAACTATTGATTTTGAATAAAGGCCTTACAAAGAAAAAGTTCAGTCAGCCATATGCAAAATAAAATCAAGTTCTCTTGACTGTTTGTCAGCTCTAAGAAGCAGCCAAAATATTTGTAACTTAACTCAGCTAGTGTAACTAGTGAGATTTTTCTTAAAAATGCTACTAGTATGATAAATAGTGCATGAAGATATTGGACCATTTTTACTAAGCAGTGCTATTGCACTAGATTCCTTCCAGCGTTGGTAAACAACTTATGGTAGACACTTGAATGGACCATAAGGTGTCTTCCAGTATCAGACAGTGTCTTGTAGAAATGTGGGCCATTGTCTTTAGAAAGAAGGATGATGGCATGCTCACAATGGTATACTGAAAATATCACTGGATATTGAAGTTGGAAATGGTTGATTCAAATAACCTAAATATTGAGTTTATCGAGTACTTACTATTAATTTCCAATTTTTTTTTCAGGAAAATGTATCTTGACTCCATGCAGAAGTACAAGGAGACACTAAGGCAACACCAAGAGCAATACATGGGTTCATTATTGGCAAAGGAGTATTACATGAAAAAACAAGACCTTGATGACATTCAGAATAGAGTATTAAAATGGACTGAACAACTGAAAAGAGAGGAAAACAATATTCTAGATATTTTGGGTAGATTTATGTTCATTATTATTGTTTTTTTTTAAATGTTTAGCATGCATGAAAACTAAAACTCACTTTTTATTTTTCAGCCCCCGCGCCTTTTACATCTTACAAAGAATGGGCTTTTCGACTGTATCCATGATAATAGCTAACAGTTTACACTTGTTAAACTATAAAAAGGGTTCTTATATAGTACCGAAAGTAAAATAAACAAATGCATTTGTTCTCAATCATGTCAAGAAACTGTTCATATCTAGGTAATATAGTTCAAGTTTAGAGATGAAGTATCCTAATTTATCTGAAATTAGATTTGATTGCAGGTAATGCTACAGTAGCTACATAAGAGTTTATTTTACATCTTCAGAATTTACTGAAGGTAGGACTGAGTCTAGTTTTCTAAAGCTTATATTGGGTGAACTTCAAATGTAGCGGTTTGGACACACTGTGCGGTTTAAGTATTGGGAAGTACGGTGTGCACACCAACAAAATAATCGTTGTTAACTAGACCGGAAATCATACAGCTATAAGTTCCTAGTTTATTTGCCTATTTTTTTTCTTTGTAAGAAATATAGCAATCACATAGATTACAACATTTACAAATATTGTCTGCATTAATTCACTTTGCCTTAAATAAGTTCAGGTCTAACATGCAAAACTCAGCTGATTATTCTATAAATATTGTAAATAACCAAAGTTTTGTTTGCTGTTCCATTAAAGAAGCAGGTGTGACTCTGAAATGAAAGAGAGAGAACACAGTTCTTGAGCCAGTGCTACCCAGTATTGGGCATAAACAGCATACGACTAAAGCTATAATAAGTTGCTTTAGGAGAGACCCGTGAGAATAATGATGAGTAACAATGAAAACTATAATCCTCAGAGCTCATAGATTGGGGTTTATATATATACCTGCTACAGGGGATAATGCAGCCAGTAGTGGCACAACTGGCAATAGTGGCTGGTTCTCCTCCTGTATCTTGGGAACAAGTGCCCCTAGAGCTGAATGGAATGTGTCATCTTAATATCAGTATGTAAACCAATAAATGACCTGTTAGGCTTCACACTTTGTGGTCTCTCCTCTGTGGCGTCCCGGCTGTATGTTGCAGTAGAGGAATCCAGGATTGGAGAAAAACCTGGATTCCTCTACTGACTCTGAAATGAGATGGAACAAATTGATTTAGAAAAAGAGTCAGTTTCTTTGCATATATGACAACTATTAGCCAAGATAAAAGGACCCAGTGTTATAGTTAATGATGTAAGTGTTTAACATATTGTTTTATCTTCTACTTTGCATATCTTCTGTAACAAATAGAAATCCATAATGTTATTGTCCATTCTTTACCTTAACTTGGAAGTGCATCACTGAGGAAAAATACCAAAGAAATCCATAAACACATTGCTCTGATTTCTCTGAAGACTTCTGACATAATGACTGAAGTCAAAGAACTCGAATTTAAACAGAAGTATGTTAAGCAGGTAATAATATCTTTAATCAGAACTGTGGCAAAGATGTTTTCTATACTAGATTCTACCCAATAATTCCAAATGATATAATCATGGCTAAAAGGTACCTTGGTTTACTTAAAGCCTTGCATTTTGTGTCTGTACACTGTATTCTATTGTCTTTATAGACCTACTGTGTGGTAATGTAATGTCATCCTGTTAATTAGTCCTGATATTTGATCGTATTTTAGCATATTGGAAATGTTGCTGAAGATCAGAGTTACATTGGAAGCAAAAATACAATAATGGATAGAACAATGGAATTCCAAGAAAGGTAAAAGTGCAAATAAACAATACATGGTTGTTTGGGGCTAGCAGAGACATGGATATCATTGATAAAATTAATTTATATTCACATATCAAACCAGATACAATAAAAGTGTGTTGGCTAAAAAATACCGTAAATAAAACATATACAATAAGAGCACAACGGAGGAGTTACGCACAAAGTAATTACTTTAAAACTGGTAACATACCTTCAACTGAGTCATCTATTGACCTGTTATACTCTTCAATGTAGTTCAGTGCATGTGATGCCAGGAACTGTGTAAAGTAGATTGCAAAAAAAACATTGCAAGACCATTGAATAAACAGTAACAAATAGACCTCATTATGTGCCTGGTAACTACAGTATTTAGTAGTGTGGTTACAGAAAGACAATATTATACTATATTTTATGCACGAGTGCATGTTAAAGGGGTGTGTTCACTCTCATTGCTTGGAGACCTGAGCTCAGATTACCAAACAAATCATTATGAAGATAACCCAAATTGATTGAGCACTTTTGTTATTCTTTGACTGAGTTACTTACTGTAGATGATTATTAATCCATTCGTTTTGGACCTCATTGGTTTTTATCCTCAACTGTACATAACATATTAGTCTCTATTACAGGGGTGGGCAAAAATAAAAGATATCACTGCTTTAGCACAGATGGTTCAATCGAAGACTGAGGTACTGATTGAGGCAACTGTGCTGAAGCAGGGCTATCCTTAAAACCTGACCTGTTGGCGGCCCTTGAGGACTGGAGTTTCCCACCCCTGCTCTAATAGGTGCTCTGTTTCCTAAGCAGAAGAGTGGCGAGTCGGTATCCAAAAGCAGTATATAAACAATAATTGTATGTATTACATTTCATATTAGTAAAAACATTCTATGTTATAGGAGGTGGGGATCCTACAGAAAGTAAAACAATATTTTGTATTTTTCCAAGCAATTATGTTAGTACAATGGGGTTCTCATTATCACTAATAATGACAATATAAATGTTTATATTTTTTAAATCGGAAATGTGAATATCTTATTTTATAATAGTAAAATAATTTCCTAATGCTGTGACTTTTTTCACAGTATTTTTGAAGAAGAAACAGATTTAAACAGTTCAAATGAAAAACAGCCGTCACAGCTATTAAATCTTCTGTGCTTACCTCAGAAATTAGTGCGGCCGCTACAAGATATAAAATTGTCTTTGCAGCTGACTGGAACAGGTACACGGCTGAAATCCATTATATTGTTTCCTCTTTTTTAGTAGCCTTATTACTCAACAAGGAATATGTTTTATTTTTTCACCACATTTCAAAGGACCACCAAATAAATTATATATGGTTGTACAATGAACTTTCAAGATCACATTTTTATGGTTGAAGAACCCTAAAATTATATGGTGAAATTCTGAGGAGCCCAACCCTCTCTAATAGCGCGTCTAAGATCAGATGCATTGTAAGGAACCCCAACCCTCTATAATAGCGCGTCTGAGATCAGATACATTGTAAGGAACCCCAACCCTCTCTAATAGCGCATCTGAGATTGGATGCATTGTAAGGAACTCCAACCCTCTCTAATAGCGTGTCTAAGATTAGATGCATTGTAAGGATCCCGAACCCTCTCTAATAGCGCATCTGAGATTGGATGCATTATAATGAACTCCAACCCTCTCTAATAGCGCGTCTGCAATCAGATGCATTGTAAATTCTTCTGTATTTGGTACCATTTTAAAATTATCTGAAAATAGCAGGAAACCCTTTGGGGATATCTGGGGAACCCCTGTGTAAAAACACAGCTTTAAAGCCGAAATAGAAGTAGTAAGTGAATTAACTTGTATGTGGAATTAGTTTATTCAACAAGTGATAGATTTATGTAGCATGGTTAGAGAACTGAGCTACCTAACTTTATTTCAGTATGTGTGTTGTTTTTGGTAGTGAATAGCTCCCTGGGCCTCAGTAAGTATAAATATACATCCACAAACAGGTGTAATTTTTGAGTATAACGTTAACTAGGAAGTTTCGGACAAGTTTTGCAAATGTTACAGGGGCAGGAGCAGTGTGTCAAATGTCAGCTCAGTGGCGTTTCCTCCATCAGATATGAGATTGGCAAAAAATGAGGAAAATAATGATCTCTTGCAGGTAGCGAGGGAAACAAAAGCCATATGGACCAAAGAACAGGTAGCACTGTTCTTTCAGACCAGGATCAGAGTATGGAACAAGACCATCAGGTATATATTTATTTGGTATAGAAGAATAGTATTTTTAAGAAATGAATCTAAGCTTTAAATATTCCAGAATGACACCGAATATGATGGGGTATGTTTTAATGTACACGTCTAGTCATTGCAAATATAAGGTGGCATAAGCAAAGGTCTGAGTTGGCACTGTGGTATACTATGTGTTTGCGTTACGTTTGTTTAGTTTATGTTTTTTTTTTCCCACAAATACATTTATAAATCTGCAACTGTTTAATTATGGTAATATTTATTACTATTGTGCCTGACACAATTACATTTTGATGTTATTAAAGAAATTCATTTTTACAAACTGAATATTATCATTAAATCACAAGTCATATAATAAACATCTGCAGTCCTTTAAGGCTACGCTTATAGTGCTGGCGATGGCGACGCGACGGTCGCTGGAAAATCAAATAGAGATGACTACCAGTGATCGCGACCAATCCGTCGCGTCGCGCTTGCTATAAGCGCACGCGACGGCGGCAATGCATTTGTTTTGCCGCGAAATCGCTGTCGCCGGCACTATAAGCGCAGCCTTATACAGGATATCCGTAATGTTTACCAATAACATTCCCTTTGCAGAGATATAAAAACATAACTGTCATAAATATTTTGTATAAACTGTTAGCTAAGAGACCCATTTTCACAGTCTAAATACGGTACATCATTATTTTTGGACCATACCACGTCTACAGAACTTACCCTTTTATTCTTTCTTTGCATGTAATGTACAAAGAATGAAAAACTGCAGTGAATTTTTTTATTGTGTGCTTAACTTTATATAGTGTTTGAATATGTGTGATGCTATCTGTTCTACAACAATTTGTTATTCCACAAACCTCAAACATGAACTCATTCTGAGAGTACCCCTATGGCCCCCACCCTCTCTCTCCCAACACTGCTCACAATTTTCAATTTGTCCCAGTATCCGAAGAGGAGATTACACAAGCATTCCTCAAATTAAAACTAAGCAGCCAATGTGGACCTAACTTACTGCAATCTAAGTTCCTAAGACTTGGTGCCCCAGCCATTACCAAACCAATTGCTTCCATAGTCAACTCTATTTTATCTGCAGGCCATATTCCTAAGACCTGGAAAACTGCCTGTGTTGTCCCAATCTTCAAAAGTGGGGGACAAAAACACTCTCAAACTACAGGCCAATCTATCTTCTCCCAATACTATCCAAAGTCATGGAAAAATGTGTTCACTCCCAATTAAGCCTTTACTATACAGAGACAAATTTCCCTAGCCAATTTCAATCTGGCTTTCGCCCCAAACACTCCACGGTAACTACCCTGCTAAAAGTTTGCAATGAGATCCAATGTGGAATGGAACTGGGACAACTCACTGTTGCAATATTCCTAGATTTTTCAAAGGCTTTCGATACTGTTGATCATGTTATCTTGCTTAACAAACTCCAGTGCTCTGGAATAGGGAGGCATGCTTTAAACTGGTTTCATTCTTACCTAATAAACACACAGATACCCAGCAAGCTATAAGAAACCCCCCCAAAATTCCTACCTATCAGGTAGATCCCAACATGTTTCTATCTCAGGCTCTAACTCAAAGCCCCTTAGAGATATCACCTGTGGTGTCCCGCAAGGCTCTGTTCTGGGGCCCTACTTATCTCCGTGTTCATCAATGATCTTCCTACAGCTTGTAAGGGAGCTTCAATACACATGTATACAGATGACACAATCTTATACTGTATGCACACAGCCCTAGCCTCTCCGACCTTGAACACATACTTCAATCTGACTTTTTGTGACTTGAAAATTGGATTTCTCAAAACAAACTGTTTTTAAACACTGACAATACTGTAACAATGGTATTTGGGACCAAAGCTACATTTTTAAAGCTTCCAATGACTGAGCTCCAGATCAGAACCACCGCTAATACCATCTTAACTCCTGTTACTAGTTTTAAATACCTGGGCATATGGTTTGACTCCCATTTAACATTTGGGATGCACATTGATACCCTGACATTCAAAACCTATGCCAAACTAGGTGTACTTTATAGGAACACATCCTCCCTAAGTCTGCTGGTCAGAAAGCATATTGCACAGCAGATGCTACTGCCAATTATCTACTATGGGGACATAGTATACGGCTCGGCACACCAAACCCCCCTAAGCAAACTTGATACCCTCTACAATTCAATATGCCATTTTGTTTTCCAATGCAACTACAACACTCATCACAACGAAATGCTCAAAGAACTAGATTGGTCATCACTTGAGTCTAGGCGCAAAGTTCATCTTTCCTGTCTTGCCTTCAAATACTTTCTGGGCAAGCTACCTATCTATCTGAACAAGCTCCTAACCCCTACCACATGCAGCACTTATCATCTGAGATCTGACTCCAAAAAACTGCTCATGGTCCCATGGTTCAGTAAAGTATCCGTCCGCGCCTCCTTCTCTTGCCGTGCACCCCAAAACTGGAACAATCTACCGGAGACTCTCATAGCCACCACCAGTCTAAGTTCTTTCAAAACTAAGGCTGTCTCACATTTTAATCTGGTCTGTAACTGTTACATATGCCTATAATATATATTATCTTTAACTGTGCATGCAATGTCTTGTATATAATGTATTCCCTGTTCACTTATGTAACTATGTATTTGTAACCATGTATTATTTGTAATCATAACTCTATGCCCAGGACATACTGGAAAATGGGAGGTAACGCTTAATGTATTACTTCCTGGTAAAACATTTTATAAATAATAAATTCAAAATGTTCGATGCCTTAAAAAAAAAAACGCAGTTGTTCAGCTGTATTCTTTAGTAATATTTCCTTTGTCTTAGAAATGCAATGACTTAACAATTGATAAAAATCGGACCCAGGTTACTCATCTTCTACCAACGACAAGTTTGCACAATCAAATGCAATTAAGGTAACATTGTGATTAGCCGACAACTCTGAATTGGTACATATGATACATTTTTTTTAAATGAACATAACTAATATCCAAATTTTATGTTTATAGGTTGGTTCTTTCTCAAAAGCAAACACGTCAGGAGCTGAAAGCTTCAGAAACAGGTATATGTCACGTATTTAAAACAAATTCATCTTTATTATTCTCCACACCTTGTACTGATTTATTATAGTAAACAAAATTGGTATTTATTTGTAGAACACAGAGAAGACGAGTTAAAGGAAGCCCTAAATACATCAAAAGATTCTGCTTATGCTTCTCAGGTATGTTTCTGGACATTTGTTTAAGTTTGATAATATTTCTAACGCAATGCCACAATAATGTTATCTACTTGTCAAAAATAGTGGAATGGATCACTGTAATTTATACTGTATGTAGTTTTGCTATAAATATACCAGCTTGGAACAATTTTTTTTATGTGAACATTAAAATACTATGGGTAATATTTAGTGAGCGGTGCTAAGCCATAAATCACAACTTGGGCCCTATTTAGTAAGCAGTACAAAGCTATAAATCACAGCCTTGGTCATATTTGCTAAGGGGCGCTATGCCATTTACCTCACTGCAAATTCACTTGAAGGTGTCTTATGAAGTAGCACCACTTAGTAAATATGGCTCCTTATGGCGATGTAAGACACCGTGTGGCCCATTTATGCTTTGTAAATATGGCCCTAGATCTTACAAATTCTAAGACACCTAATAGAAAATGCAGAGTCTACGGGAAAACTCATTTTGCGGTTCTAAAAATATCACCTTAAACAACCTGTCCGGCTATTTATATTGTCTCGAGTATTAACAACGATGCCTAAACAGTAATCCTATCCATTTGCAAACGAATGTGTTTATTTCATGTAATCAGCTTTCTCAGCACTGTTTTCAATATATACAACAAAAACAAACAAAGATGCCCAAAGCTACTTCCAATGTGACAAAAATACACAGTGCAATACCTATATATTCTCTTGAAAAAGGGTCCTTTAGTTTAACTTTTTGGCCAAAGCGTCTTAAGCCTGCTGCCACTACAAGGCATGACCGTTTGCAGGTCCTAACACTACTTGAGTTAAAATTCTTATTTACCTGTATAATTACATTTTGCTAGGTTGCGACAGCTCCAATGCAGATCATTCTTCCTGTAATTATACAGGTAAATAAGAATTTTAACTCGGGTAGTGTTATGACCTGCTAATGGTCATGTCTTGAAGTGGCAGCAGGCTTAAGACGCTTTGGCCAAAGGGTTAAACTAAATTACACATTTTCAAGAGAATATATAGGTATATATAGGTGTGTATTTTTGTCACATTGGAAGTAGCTTTGGGCATCTTTGTTTGTTTTTTGTTGTATACATTTAGCCACGCCCACACCACTCCTGTTTGGGGTTTCTAAGAGCTTGTTGGCTATCTCTCTGTTTTCAATATAAGCATTTCTAAAGAACAACACTACATAACATGCAAACCCATTTTATATTTTAATTGTCAGAATGCGTTTGAAAATATACTTTTTTTATTTCATTTTATTCCATTATAGGAAATACTTTCTCAAAGCTATGAAGCAATGGAAGTTAATGTTGCCAAAGAAGATGCTTTATCCAGAAACTTTGCATTTCCTAGGACTCCTCCTTCTTTTATACCAAGAACCTCTGAGATTTCTCCGTCGGTGACAAGTACATTCGCAAGAAGACCTGAACTTAGCATTGTGAAGAAAGGACCGTTTCCCAAAACATCTACATATGAACTGTACGTTTTTGACAGTCTGGTATTTGTTATTGTGTGTTTGTCTATGGTATCCATGTTGCTTATGGAATAGAACTTGCATTTTTATATTATTAAAGGTATACAGTAATCAACGAGAGTCATTTTCATCTTGCGTCAATGTATGAAGGCCTTTGCCCCAAGTTTTGCACCACCTGGTGATTTGGGGAGTGGCATTAAGACTAGTTAGGGAGGAGTTACATGACACACAGATTGTAATGAGATGTAGTAAACGCTGCATCACTTTTGTATCTTTTTTTTTATCATTGCAACCATTGTACCACTTTTTAAAACCAGAGACAGAACATAAAACACAGACAAAGCTCAGTTTTCTCTTTCATTTCTGAATAGAATACATGACTCATCAATTGTGTTCTTCTCTCCCCCCCCCCCCCTTCCTTGGACCTTTACACCTTCACCGTTCTTCAGAACTCCTGTAAAGAAGCCTGTGCTGAAATCCTACTTGTTTCTACTTGAGCTTGTACCATGATACCTGTCACTGGACACCAAGGGAAAGAAATTCACTGCAGGTTCAGGGCTGAACAGTCCTGCACATTCATACACTAGAAACTATCCCCTTTCCTTTACTTAACCTAGAGCAGGGGTGGGCAACTCCAGTCATCTGTCCTCAAGGGCCACCAACAGGTCAGGTTTTAAGGATATCCCTCCTGCTTCAGCACAGGTGGCTCAATCAGATTGAGCCTCTGATTGAGCCACCTGTGCTGAAGAAGGGACCGATTGAGCTACCTGTGCTGAAGCAGAGACTGATTGCGCTACCTGTGCTGAAGCAGGGATATCCTTAAAACCTGACCTGTTGAAGACCCTTTCCTTTTCAACCTCATAGGTCCAAAGTTGGGGAAAGCCGCAATAACGTATCATGTGTTAATATATGTGCACTGTGCGCACGTTGTCAGTGTCAGATTTCCCATCAGGCCTAGGGCAGCAACATTTTGGGGGCGGCAAAACTTGACGTCATGATGTCACGTTTCCATGGCAACGCCATGGGAAATTTTTGTGCTTGCCGTCCAAGCTGCCATTTTTTTTCTCTCTTTAATATGTGTATCAATACAACCCACACAATGATAAGTAATTAGCTAAGTTGCCGATCAATCCGTTCTCCTGTGATCGATCTGCAAAGATTCGGCTCAGGGGTTCACTGAATGGCCGTCAGTGCAGCAGAAGAGGACCAAAGATGCAAAGTTCTGTGGGGAAGATCATGTGACCAGGCAGTCACTAGATACAATTGGTGCACTGCTAGAGAGAGGGCAGGGCTCAAAAAGGGGTGTGTGCCAGAGCCTGTTTCAGAAGAGGAAGGGGGTGTGACTTTGTAAATGGTTGCTATAAAAACAAAAAATGCTTGTTATAGTATAGTACATTAAAAATGTAATTCAGAGTTGTTTAAAAAAAATGCTACAATTTTTCTCATAGTACAGAACTTATTTATTTTTAAAAGAACACGTAGGATATTGCTTGGTCTGCCGTTTTACGCTAAATGTTTTAATGGCGGGGATATAGGTTGCAGTCCTTATACAATGCTGGCCTCTTCAGTGCTAAAACATGTTTCTTGTTTTATACATTTTTGTATAATATGTTATATTTAAATGTGTCATTGCAGCAAGGTGATGCAAACATATGAATTGATACCAGCCCTGGAAACATACAAATCATACCAAGTAGAGAATATTATGCTGAGTTGTCCATCAATTACTTAATCTTCTATGTTTTAGCATCTGCGTAAAATATAGCTTTTTTTGTTTTTGTAGGTTTCATACATTCAATGCAAGTTTCTTCGGCGGACTATAGGATTTCACACACGCCAGATGTGGTGGTTTAATGTTACAACACATATATTCTAAATTACTTTTTTGACGTCTTTTTCATGACAATACCCATAATCTATGTGTGACCTAACATGTAGATGTAAACAAATAAAATACTATAGCACAGGGGTTCTCAAGCCCCCCAACAGGTCAGATTTTTAGGATATCCCTGCATCAGCACAGGTGGATCAGCCAGTCCCTGCTTCAGCACAGGTGGCTCAATCAGTCCCTGCTTCAGTGCAGGTGGCTAAATCAGTCCAAGCTTCAGCACAGGTGGCTCAGTCAGTCCCTGCTTCAGCACAATAAGAGCCACCTGTGCTGAAGCTGTGATATCCTGAAAACCTGTCCTGTTGGGGGGGGGAGATCTTGAGGACTGGAGTTGAGCACTCCTGCTATAGCATAATATCTGCTGTATCCCACTATATCCTCCTCCCCCTATAAAAAAAAAACAGCTGTCGCATTTTAATACTGTTTTTACAGGTTATAATTCATACTTAACTTTCCTTAAACACAGAAAAATACTAACCGCTCATCCTTAATAAACAGGTAACAATGAAGTATCTAGATCTATGGGGTGCACGGGGTAATGGAATACTTATATTTACACGGTGATCCAAGGGGGATCAAAAAAGATTCCCCATATCTGCACTCAGCCAAAAAAATCCTAATACAATAAAGCAGGGGAGTGCAAACTTTTGAAGCTGCGCCCCCCCCCCCCCCCAGGCCTCCCCCGGTCTCGCGCCCCGTCTCCTACCTTCCAGATGCATGAAATGATGCTCTGGTGTCGTGTGACATCACGTCACATGACCCCGCGGCGTCATTTTACGCTGCGTTGTCATGGAGATGCGTCTGATTCCAGGTCAGTTTCCTTGTTGCAGGGGGCTCACGCGGTCCCCAGGCATTAAATTAAATGCCTGGGGGAGAGCGCCGGAACCTCTGCAACCGCCCGTGCCCCCCCAGACAAATCTCCCGCCCCCCATGGGGGGTGCACCCCCCAGTTTGCGCACCGCTGCAATAAAGCAGACAGATAGTCTTCAAATAATGTTGGTTTTAATTGGTGTTAATACACCTGGGCTACGTATCAGAGATCTGTCTGATATGACTGAGAACCAAAAAACTACAGTATGAGGTCACAAGAAAATGTCTAAAAACATCAAAAAAATTACATTTTATTAACCAAATAAACTCATTAAGTGCAACATTTACACACGCAGTGTCGATTGTTACAAATCCCCGGTGGTGGGATACACAGGTATATTGAAACACTGTCAGCATACAGATAGATATAGGGAAATTATCTGTTTTGTAACAATATCCCCTGAGAGCAATTGTCACAAACCGCTTGGTTTCTATCAAGGTAAGCAGATAAATAATGTTATGAATCCAAATGATATCAGTATGGATGTCTCAAATAGTGTAAAATATCCTGTCATAGCGGTGATTAGTAGCATATTCCGTGTTCACTGAATCATGGGAGAGGTACCATTTAGTATTGGGAATGTATCCTTATGTCCCTGGTTGTTACCAAGGGGGCTAATCATAATAAGGTGCAGTGATTCATTCAGCTATGTCAGCACACATCTCTAACACAGCAGAGCAGATTCGTACAATATGGTGTCATTCCAAACTCACTTTACACCCTAGGAACTCGCTACAGTATATTCAGCAGTGTAGTGACTGATCAATCAGAAGGTACCATGTAACCCATGAAAGATCCCCTGTATTTAGTAAAACAGGGGTAAAGCATAGGCCACAATATAGTACTCAGATATATTTTCAATTGCATAGTACTTGCGCACATATTTTGCACTTACAGAGAAAACCTATTTAAGCTGTAAGGTGATTACATACATATGATGCATTGCTGTGGATCTCTGTAAGTATTCAGAGTCCATTTTAGCTACATCCCCCTCATAGAGACAAAGTAACATCTGAACAGACCATATCCCTTTCCTTTGTGAGTGTGCTCTCAGGTGCGTCTGTCCCCACCACCCAAATCTATATATATATTATATAATATATATATTAAGTATATATATATCATATATATTATAGTGAGCCCCCAAAAGGTGAAAGTGCATCAAATACGTCCGCCATGTTCAACTTGGCATAAACATAAAAAGTCTGCTAATAGGTGTTAGCGCAGAATTAAGTGTTATACATGTATAACCAAAATGTATTTCACTTAGCACGGGTTGTTTTTATTATATAGGTTAACAAAATATTCTTTTAACAGTATGGGGTATATAAATAATGTTACCTTAATAACTTATATTTACTGCGCCTAGTTATAAATACATAACAAATACGGTTTTAATTTAAATTGTATCAACAGGTATTGACATGACGCGAATACAATGAACGGCCGCTCATACTATATAAAACCTTCGTACATACAATGCACATTAATAAAGGCTTATTCTACTTTTTATCACAAAAATGTTGATGCCCATAAAATTCTAATACAGTATGATCTGTGCATAGACTCAAATGTGTGAGCAAGCAAGGAAGATAGCAAATAAAAAACTTTTGTAAGAATAGATCATTTAGGGTGCTTAACATCGGCCAATATTACAATTACATTTCTAACACACTTCAAATTGTTCTACATTAAATCACATTTGCAATGCCATATCAAACAAACCTGTTCACAGTTAGTGAAATGTTTGTTCTACTATTGGTGTCACAGCACAAACATTATGACAGGCAGTGTTTAACATGGTTCTCCTCTACACGATATTTAGAGTAGTTTAGTCAATTGATATTTATCCTCAATGTAAACACAGTGTGCTGTCATTTATATCGTTATGTATTTTCCCCCATTTAGCACTGCACGGGTTCATGCAAAGCTTGCCAAATACTGAATTGTTGTAAATATTCATTGCTCACATATGGTAAACTGCAATGGCTGAATCCAGTTGTCAAATGTGTTTAGTGTGTAAATCGAACTAACTGTTAAGGTAAACGCTGTGATGCTGAATCTACCATGTATCCATTCAAGTTAGTTAGGTTTTTCAAACAGTGAAAATAAAGTTAGCAAGCAATTAAGGTAAGAAGACACGTTCACGATGTTTATACATTGTCGGTACATATTTAATTGCATTCTTCCACAGTATACACAGCGATATGCCCCAGCTGTCACAAAATCTGTTCAGGAAAGAAAACAGAAACACTTTTTAAGATCATAAAATTGAGCATTTCCTTTGGCAAATTCTTCATCTGACATTCTAATTACAAGTAATGTAAGAAAACACAGGCTCAATGAATCTGCCTCAGGGACCCTGGCTATGTACCTGAGTCACTGAGAGATAAAGTGGCCTAGCCCCTGGGTTACACACTGGGAGACAAGTTCAGCGTTAATGGAAAACCTATACACCTTACACACTGGCCCTCTAGACGTGTATCATGTGTCATTCAATTTTACCACTGATTAGTGACTGATATTTTTGGCTGTTACTGAATGAGTCTGTAGGTGAAATCAGTCAGTGCAGTATTTTACGTGGAAGTAGGTAAATATTATGAGAGTGATTCTAGATAATTTGTTCCTCTGTTTATAGGTACCATAGATCAGTGGTTCCAACTTTTTTTTTTTGGTTAAGGACCCAATGTGAACCTATGTGAAATTTGAGGACCCCAAACCTCTAATAGCGTCTGTTGAGTTAGATGCATTGTAAGGAACCCCAACCCTCTCTAATAGCGTGTCTGAGATCAGATGCATTGTAAGGAACCCCAACCCTCTCTAATAGCGTGTCTGAGATCAGATGCATTGTAAGGAACCCCGCCCCTCTCTAATAGCGCGTCTGAGATCAGATGCATTGTAAGGAACCCCAACCCTCTCTAATAGCGCGTCTGAGATCAGATGCATTGTAAGGAATCCCAACCCTCTCTAACAGCGCGTCTGAGATCAGATGCATTGTAAGGAACCCCAACCCTCTCTAATAGCAAGTCTGAGATCAGATGCATTGTAAGGAACCCCAACCCTCTCTAATAGCACGTCTGAGATCAGATGCATTGTAAGGAACCCCAACCCTCTCTAATAGCAAGTCTGAGATCAGATGCATTGTTAATTCTTCTGTATTTGGTACAATTTTAAAATGACCAGAACATTGCAGGGAACCTTTTAGGGATGTCCGGGAAACCCAAGGGTTCCTAGGAACACTGGTTGAAAAACACTGCCATAGATGGTTAAAAATGTGTGAAATCAAGTTTACTGATTAGAAACGTATACACTGAATACCATAAAATGTACATTACATACAAACAAAGTTGAAACATATCAACATATCTCACACAGGTTGTCAAAGTCAGTATCAGTCAAGTAAAGCCTATCATCAGATTAGAACCGCATATACATACATGCAAATGAGCACACAAATAATACATCTGTCCACTCAAGGTTGACCCCCACAGCTAGTAGCCAAATAAGATATAAATGCGGAGCAGGAAAAAAGACCTTAAAATACATGTATGAAAGAAAATTATGAAGAAATACTGGTTGGAAAGATACTGTTATTGTCAATTGATGGTCGAATACTCACCAGACACCTTCCAGCACTGGAAACCTCCTTACAGACCATTGACTTGAATGGACTGCAGGGTGGCCGGCAGCACTGCGGGGGCCTTGTGGCAGAACACTACTAAGCAAAAATGGCTTCCCGTGTTGTGCCTTGATACAAAGACACATATGGGGCCTCACTTTGTATCTTCCGATCCTTATTAAACATACATTTCCCTGCACTTACACCAGCATTCAGCCAAAGCCTGGTGCAAGGAAGTAAGAACCCAGCAACCCACTCAAGGACAACTCTGCTGTTATCTTGTATCTTGTTATAGTGCAGCTGGTGTTAGGTTGCACACTGCACATAATCAGGTTATTATTGAAAAGAACATATAAAATCCTTCACCACACAGAAAAATCATAGGTTGCCCCTGAGTGCAGGTTACCCAGGCCTCTGAAACAGTGTTTATTAAAGTGCAGGCATAGAGGTTAATTGGGTGTGTTCAAATGGCTGCAGTAACCTCCAGAATCAGTAAACCAGGCTATTGCTTGTGCTCCTGTCCTTGAGGTGAACATCAGCAGTTCTAGGAACCCCCCTTTGTGTGTGAGAGGAAGTGTGTCACTCTGCAGTTGCCTTTTTGTTTTGTTTTTATAGATTGATGTCCCCAATGATGTCTGTCGTGCCTTTTGTTACCACTTGGGTGTTGTGTGATGTTTCTTGGTCTAACAAAGATTCATACTGTTTGTTCAAGGCTGGTTACACTGAACAATAACCCAGCTCGGACATTATGCCCCTAAGGACGCCATCGATGTATCCCAAATAACATTAAGGTGCCAGCATTCCGTGGGTTATACTTATTGCACAGAATTCATCAATACACTTTACCAATGAGGTGATACCCAATTTGATATTAGTATTAATTAAATGAATCTCTATATTAATGCTAGAATGTATGAAATGTCATTAATAGGAAGAATACATGCCACTGTTTTAATGGATGAAGTGTAACAATCATCCTTCTGGTCTCTTTCACAGCTACAAATACTCGGATTGTAACGTATTCAACTCTGTGAAATCCCAAGTTTATTTTTTGCCGCTTATCCTAGTATTATTTTTAATATTATTGTTTATTTGCAAAGCACCGACATATGGAAGTACGGAGTGATATAAATGACGTAAACAGAATGACATACCAAGTAAGGACAAACGAGCACAACCAGATACAGTAGGAGAAGGAGTATGGCATCCATTCCTTAACCCTATGCCTGTGTTGCCAAGTGCTGCATGCAAATACAATGTATATAACAACCACAAATGCTCAAATCCAGTCCAGGCAATCACCAGAGCCAGGAAAACATGGAAACCTTCAGATAAAGATGAGCTTAAATTATGAGGGATTTCATGTAGAAGGTGAGATCCATGGGGTCTCCCTGGTGCAAAACTGGAGCAAAATCAGTGCAATCCCCCTCTCCCCCCCCCCCCCCCCAGCATACTGTTTATCAAAGAAAGTAAATCCCAGTAAAAGTAATAGGATTTTTTCCTTTGCCCCAGTTTGCAGCAGCAAGCCTATAGCAAATAACCCACATGTTACAGTATTAAGGGGGATCATTTATCAAAGATTCCTGGCGCAAAACTGGGGCACCAGATTCACCCAACAAGAAAATCCCATTAGGTTTCCACGAGAATGTATTTCTCTCCATAAATCTGGTGCAGTTTTCTCGCCCCAGTTTTGCAGCTCTGATAAAGGACCCCCTAGGTATGTTGGTTAAAGGGAAATGGAACAGACCAATGACAAGTGTCTGGCATTTGCACCAAGTAACAACCAATGTATTGAATGACCACCAATGGAAAGCACACAGTTCATGCAGAGGGTTTTTTTGGGGGGGGGGGGGGGGGGGGGGGGGGGGGGCATGGATTGCATGCACATTCTAACTTGACCTAGTAAGAGATGTTGTCAGCAGAGGCAGCCCAGAAGTTTGTACCTCCCAAACCTGTAGTCATTTCCATCTATTTAGCAAAGAAATGTGTTATTTTTAGGTAGAGGCACTTATGCACTTGTGAAAACGTTGACCTTTTGAAATCCCTGCTTAGACAGACATTTCCAATAAGTGTTGAGGAAAAGCCTGCCAGCCCCAGCTCTTTCTTTTTTTTCTTTCAGCCTGATCTCCATTTTTCCTCCATCATCTCCAGGCTGAATTTAATCCGGGCTGGTTCCTTTGAGCCTTTGTGCTGACTGGGGGAGATGTTGGCGCAAAGGGGATCGCGTTACAACTTTCATTTCCTGAAATGTTTGAGGGAACATCCAGGTTTTTATCCCCAGCATCAGGCAGAGTTGCCAGCTCGGGTTTCAGCTCTTGTCACTCAGCTGTCACTAAACAAATGATCCTCTCAGAGATGGAGATTGAGAGAGCTACCTGCTACCCGTGACCCCTGAAGCAGGTGATCGCTCATGGGAAAGCAGGTAGAATGAATCATTTAGCTGTTTGCTGTTTCCTCTCTTTTTTTTGGCTGATCCCAAGCACAGTGTGAAACCTGTCACACCAAACATATCTAATTAACTCTTTCCTGGAAGCTGAGAATGAAGTCTGGGATTTCTCACATAGCCTATGGCAGGGGGATGGGGGGGGGGGGTGGCCAACTCCAGTCCTCAAGGGCCACCAGCAGGTCGGGTTTTAAGGATATCCCTGCTTCAGCACAGGTGGCTCAATCAGTCCCTGCTTACAGTCTGGTGGCTCAATCAGTCTCTCCTTCAGCACAGGTGGCTCAATCAGTCTTCGACTGAGCCACTGATTAAGCCACCTATGCTGAAGCAGGGATGTCCTTAAAACCTGGCCTGTTGGTGGCCCTTGATGACTCCAGTTGGCCTCGCTTTGTCTCTGGATTTGCAATAACTGTGTTATATTCTCAACTCTCATAAGTTATTTATTTTTAATCGGTTTTGGCTGATTTAAACATTGTTGGGATAAAATAGGCCTTTTTTGTTTTTAGTTGGTTTCTTTGTACAGTATCTGGAGCCTTTTTATTGATGTTTTTATTTACCAACTTTGCATCAGAAAATCCCTGTTACATCCTCAAGGTAGTTTAGCTATTCACAAATACACCCATGACCCCCCCCACCCCCCCCCACCCCCCCCCCCCCCACACCACACACACACCCTCCCCCACACCAGCAACTTAAATGTATTCAAAACAGTGACATAGTCCACTTGATATTCTATCTCTGGGCTATAATCTGGGTACCAAATGACCATCGCATCCCCTGATCAGCACATGCAGTGTCATGGAGAAGTTCTCTTACTATGTCCAGAAAAGAGATATGTCATCGTATTGTGTTTTTTTTCCTTCTTCTTCTGGTTAACCCTTTCAGTGCCTGAGAGGGGCAGAAACGCATTGCAGAGCACTGAAGGGGTTAAGGCAGGAAATGTCCATGTGTGTACACATTCCGTGTTGGCACTTTCTATGCATTTATTTTAACTAATTCACTGCTGAAGGTTCTTTGAACTCAGTGACCCACTATCCAGAGCTGAGTGGGTTATACTGTGAGGTCCATGGGGTCACTCATGCATACTCACTGTTTTCTGGTCCCTGAAACACCGCAGTGTTACATTTTGGTCTAAGATGGCAACATAATGACATTTGAGATGTTCACTTACCTTAAACCTCTTCCTGGTAGAAGTTCAGTGATGCATCGATCTGCAATGAGTTGCTGGCTCATCCAGCACTGATAGGGTTGAACGACAAACCAGTACTACTACATAATAAGCTGTTGTATGTGTTTTTATATATATATATATATATATATATATATATATACTGTGTGTGTATATATATACTGTAAATATATACTGTGTATATATGTATATATATATGTTTGTGTCATTGTGAGAAAGAATAATGCACAATAGTAAGAAAATCCTCCTTTCTTTGTGAGTTCTTCTGTTTATTGTGAAAATAACCATTGGTTAGAGATCCTTCTAATTGATCTGCATAGACCAGCTACTTTTGCAGAACTACAGCCCTAAGCAATATTATTATTGTGTTTAAAATAGAACCTGTGCATTAGAAGCATATCATGTATACATAAGCATACGGAGAGAAATTACTCATCGGTATATATTGTATTTATTTACTTAGTTTTAATTTTTATTTTATTTTGTTACTACACAAATATTGTAGACAAAATAAAACCCATACGTAATTATGGCAGCGTCCAAGGCCACGTTCTGATGTTTAAATCAAATACACGCATTTAAAAAACATATGTTGCTGATAATTATTTAATAGATTGTTTAATTTCTTCGGAATGTGTCCATGCACTAATAGACTGATTTCATTTGGGATATTGCTTTAGACATTTTTAATAGAGTAAAATGATCTGCAGATGTTACCTAGAAAATCATATTTCATGTGCCAAGCCAAATGTTTGATATGTTCTAAAGATATAAATGAAATATAACCATCCTAAAAAGTCGGTATATTGCTACACAGTAGTGAATTATACCTAAAAAGATGTCTGCTCTGAAGAAACCTATTTTGGCGCACACACACACACACACACACACACACACACACACACACACGCGCGCTCGTGCGCGTGTGTGTGTGTGTGTGCCAAAATAGGTTTCTTCAGATATATAGATATATATATATAATGGAAATATAACTGTATGCTCATTTGCATGTCTTAGGCAGGTCTGCAACCCCGCCTTTCACCATTATCACCCCTTTGTTGTGGAGGATTTTTGTCACTTTTTTTACTCACCATAACTTAACTAAGTATATATATATAATATAAATTTATTTATTTTTGTTATACGTCATTTCAATAAACAAAAAGATATGGAAATACATGCGAGAGATCCATTGGCTAAAGTGTTTAGATGTTTTATGAATGAAACGCAGTATTGCACCTTGTGTCATATTAAGCCCATCATTGTTTCACCGTGAATTGCGCTGGAAACCACACGTACAAATGAGCCGGGACAAAGTCGTATGATTGCTTTTCAAACATTGCACCAAAATAACACAAACATCCTTTAATTGCCAGGGAAGTGAAACCGACTTGTTTCTAAATGTAAATAGTGTGACCGCAAAATGCAGGAAATACAGGTGGAATCACCCCCTGAATTATCATTTACTTATATGTCTATTCACAATAATATCTAATATATACACAATAAATATCTTTATTTTTAATCGCACATGAATGAATAAAACGAGGTGTATCAAATTCTTGAGGGTGTTTTATTTTACAATTGCCACCTTCATTTCGGATTGTAAGGAGATAAATGGTTTGTGGTTTGAACTTTGAGACAGGCATACTGTGGGAAGCTCAGAAGTCAGGATGTATTATATACATAATATACATATATAACTCCGGGTCTCCGGGAGCACTTGGAAAACATATATCTGATAATATGTAGCTCTGAGACTATAATCTGTGCGGTAATTTGGAACATATTTGCAGGCCTTTGCCACTGAAAACGGAAGGAAGTGTATGGGGAACCTGAATCAAGGCAAGTGATACCTTTGGGGCAATTTGTTGTTCTGTGATTGCATCAAAGAAAAAAAAAACCCTATTGCTGTCAATAGGATTTTTTCCCCCTTTAATACATACTTGCATAGTGTTTCTTTGTATATGTAGACAGGATGGCGATACAGAGATATATCTATCCCCCTCTGAATCCTGAGATAATCTGTGCTGGGACCTATTATACCTGCAAGATTCTACCTTCAAATTCCGAGTGCTCTGCATACTGAAAGACGTGAAATAATGAGTGGTGTTATATTTTAGTCATAGTAAATACTCCTAAAATCTAATTTTACTATCACAAACTTTGCAACCTCACGTTTATAACATTTACCAAAATGTACAAATGAGTCAAAAGCCTCTGTTA
>CM071575.1:39682561-39699551 GCA_036426205.1 Ascaphus truei | reverse complement strand
TGCTTTACTGTTGAGGGTTTTTGTCACTTTTTTTTACCCACCATAACCTAACTAAGTATATATATATATACATATACATATACATATATATTGCAAATCTAGCAGTGTTGATACAAGATGATGTGGGAAATATATACAAACCTTATTCTGGACAGATCTGATTCTGCAGCTTACCAAAAATATCAGCCACTGCATCAATGTTTCAACTGGAGTCTGATTTCAGTTAGAGAATTCTCTTCTCCCCTGTGCTTTCAAGCCTGAGAAATATAAGAGTTTTAAATAGGAAGCTCCGCTAACCTGGAATATTAAATTATACCATTAAATTATACCACAACTCAGAAAAAACATCCAAATCTAAGCAATTAGTGTAACTTTCGTTTTCTCCTTCCTATGTAAAATGTGGATTATATAACCTTTAGGCAACACATATATATATATATTACACCCAATTTTAATTTTTCTGTATTCGTATTTAGTATCATTGCGCTAACCTCGACTCATAACGAATGACTTGCTTATCAGTTACACAACAGAACAAGATTTACCCAATAGCAGCAGATGGACCTGGGTTTTCACTTTCATATGATAGAACATATTTCCCCTGCAAGTTCTACTGAAAAAGACCTCCATACATGGTAAGCAATATAGCCATGTACCATGTACAGTATTGCTAGAACTCTGTGCCCAGGACATACTTGAAAACGAGAGGTAACTCTCAATGTATTACTTCCTGGTAAAACATTTTTATAAATAAAAATATACTGTGTGTGTGTGTGTGTGTGTGTAAACACCTAGCACTCCACACACACAAGCCACACACACAGCACCCCACACCACACAACACACACATAGCACAACACCACCACACCCACACACAACAACACCACACCCACACACACAACCACCACACACACATCACACACCCACCACCACCACATACCAAAACCACCCACAAGGTTATATCACTTCCACTGAAAATTTGATCCTTGTCTTTGGTGCTAAAATCAAAGTACTTATACATTAAGACTAGATAATACAGGCACTCAAGGATTTAAAGATCTTAAAGTAGTTTATTAAATGCAACAACGTTTCGGTTACCACAGGAGACTTTTTCAGGCTCCTGTTGGTGACCAAAACATTGGATTTTTTGTTGTTGTTGTAATAACTATTTCATCTTTCTAAAGTCCTTGTGGTCGCTCTCTATTATATATATATATAATATATAGATATATATTTATCTATATATCTATATATATATCTCTCTACTCTTCGTTCTCACACGGCATCTCTATCTTTTCCTTCTCTACTCTCTCTCCTCTCTCTCTCCTCTTCCTTCCGCTCTCTCCTCTCTACTCTCTCATCTCTTCCACCCCTCAACCCCCCCCCCCAACACCCACCCCCAACAACCAGGCTAAAAACTCCCAGCACCCTAACTCCCTGCCCCGCCGCGTCTTTCTATCTGCTTCCCTCCCTCTGATATTGCTAAAATTCTGATGACAAAGCGACAAAAAAAAAACATATTAAAAATAAGGCCCGTCTGTCACCTAATTCCCCTTTTACACTTTGATCTCTAAGCTTTGGTAGCTGTGAACTGCAATGGTCATTTAAATCTATATTTGTATATAGTGTGTTTGTTTTTTGCATTGAATGCGAAGAATGTGCCCAGGTTCCCCGGTGAGAATCCCTCCTGCAGAGGGTGGCATTACTCCATGTCCCAAGACCAAGAGGGTAAACACTACAGTGACTTAAATAAACACACACTTAATGATCCAAAACACCAACAAAAGAGACCAGGATCATTAGCGATGGAACTAAAGTGAACATATAGCAATGATATCTCTCTCTCTCTATATATATATATATAGAATATATATATATATATATATATATATATATATATATATATATAGCTACTATCTATCATCTCTCTCATCCTCTTCTATATATCTATTCTCATCCTTATATATTATATATCTATACATCAGACCAAGAGGGAGTAAAGGACTACATGAGGAAAGAAAGAGAAAGAAAGACAGTGTCAAAGAATGTAACTTATAATAAAACCAGTCATAGATGCTTAAATAGAAGAGCTTTGTGTGGTTTTAGAAAAACAATTTGCGCCAAGCCGTTATTTTCATAGTCTTATCATTTTAATAAATATCACAATCATCTGTTGTATTTTTTTTTTTTTTGCACAAAACGTATTACCCCTTATCACCTTAGAAAACACAGCTAGCAATAAATAAATAAAAGGTATAATCTGAAACAGAACCAATTTGTCCAAACTGCTGGACTCTAATAAAATGATGAGAAAGTCCTTTAGAAATGTGGCACAATTATTATTATTATTTTTGTCAAAGATGGAGGGGGATTATTTTTCAACAAGCTGTGCGGTGGAATAACAATAGAAAGTGTTCATGTATTATTATTTTTTTTTTTTTAGTTCAGTTACATTTCAAGTGATAAAGAGGCTCAAACTAGATTTTGCATTTACAGTGTATTAGTGAATGGGCGTCTAGCGCATTATCATCATTCCAGCTAATCGTTTTTCAATAGCAATCAACAAGAAATGGAAGGCAATATGTCATTTTAATTGAAAGCTAAACCTGCTCGTTCACCAAACCACCGCTAGAAACATGATTGGACTCTTATGTAAGTTCTTGATAGTGTGACTGAAATAGGGAGCACAACAGCATGAATTCAATGTGTCTGCTGGTGCCAATGTATGTGGATATGTCTCACGTTAAATGGAATAAATCCTATTATTGCTATTCTTTCTTATATTTTTTTTTTTACAGGACAACGCTGAAATTTGCTCCAAATATTCTCTTTTAATCCTCACGTGTTTTCTCAGTGTCAAGAAAAGACATCAGGCATTCCTTTATTTTTTTTTTTTTGGTTTTTTTTTTCTAATACTGCATTTTATTAGAAACTACTTCGCAATCTCTTTTAACACTAAATGTGGAAAAAAAATGTAAACTTAATCGCTTTCCAAATTGTTGAACATTTTCTACGTTACATCTGAAGAACAGAGCAGACCCCCCCACCCACCACCACCACCCCTTCCCCCCCCCCACCAAAAAAATCTACAAGTTCTCCTCTGCTGTGTGCAACCTCTTTACTTTTCAGACAGAAATGGATCTTCATAAATAAAACAGAATATCATCCTTTTTAATGTTGTATATCCTACAATGTGTAACAGCTGCGTTGAACTTGAAGGGATATTTTGGAGGGGGGGTGGGGGGGTATAATAGTGCCTCTGTCCTCAGCATTTGGCTAATTGCAGAAGAGCTAGGAGAGAATTGTAAGAGCATTCACTATGATGGGTGAGGTTTGGGATCTTTTTTTTTATTTAAGAGGAGTAGAAAAAGTCACTTGGTTTCCTGTTTGTTTTTCTCCCCTTTTCTTTACATATTAAGTACCATGAGATGAGCTTTGAGATCATTTAAGTGTCTTGCTATTTACAGTTAGTGTTCAGTCCCTTGCTGAGAATGTTTCTCCTCTAAGAGCCCAGATCCACCAGACTGGAGGTGAGAGGTCCTAGCAGCGAGTCCTGCAATTGGTGTTGATGTCCCTGCAGGCCGTGGTTTTGGGAACCACTTAAAGCGCTCAGAGAATATGTGGAGCCCCCGGCGTGGCTGAGACCCCCTTGCAATAGAAGGACCGAGTTCTGATCTGGACTTTGTGGAGGGGAAAAATCTTCTTCTGAGCTGGACATGAGCGATTTCCCCCCATCCAAGGGCGAGAGTTGGTTTTGTTTGTTGCTGGAGGTGTTATTGTTTTCAGTATTTTCCCTAAGAAGACAGAAGGGTTACAGTGTTTCAGAAGGTGCATTAAGATCACCCTAGATCATATTGATTTCAATCTAAATCCCCCCTTTAAAAAAACAAATATACACAATAAAATAAACATTTTCCAAGTTTCCTACATCAATTCGATCAGTAACATATGAAACATTTGGGCACATATATGGAGGTCGATGCAAATAGTATATGGTGTTTTTTTTTAATCTAAAATAGGCTTCTCAGAAATAAAACCATTTACTTAATGGCCAAATGGAGGCCTTGGTTTGTTTTGAATATAATTTAAGTGTAGATGATGGAAATCGTATCATCGCTTTTTTTTTTAATATATTTTTTCTGCTTTGCTATATGTATTATAATTATTATTATTTTTGCAGTTAAAAACACAGTGTAAAGACAATCTGTTCTCAGCAGATCAATAGGACATGGGTTTCATGCAAAGCAGCATATTTGCCTAAACCATCGCACTGTAAATGCCCCCCAAAATATGTAGATATTGTGGGGTTATTCTCCTGAAATCCGTTTCTCTCTAAAAAACGACAATGGGGTATTTATTAACAATGCCAACAGCATGCACATCAATTCCCTCCATTTTTAATTATATACCTTTGCTTTCACTGTGTAATTAATATTTTGAATGATGTAGAAACGAAGTGAAAACAATATTCGACCAAAATCCCTCGAGTTGAAAGTGAATATATATATATAAAATGTATAATATATAATTAGCCATATAATATATATATAATATAGATATATATATATAGAGATATATTATATATATTATATAATATATAAATATTGTGGTTGTCTAATTAATCTCAATGACTGTGGACGTGTATATAGGTGTGTTATATAATATATATATAATATATTATCTATATATATATATATATATATATAACAGCAATATAGCTTCAAATAAAGGATGAACTACTACATGGTGCGATACCAGAAGAACCTAATCCATATATACACGTCCACAGTCATAATTAATTAGGACCACTATAATATTCTATATATTAATTATATCTATATATTATATTATATAACATAATATAGGCACATCTACATATATATAGATATATATTATATGGCTAAGTAATATATATATATTATAATATATATATATAATAACATAAGATACATGTTTGAAGCACGAGATCAGGAGACCGCACTCTGGTAAGTTTGATCACAATTTTTGTATTGAAAAAGACACATAAACGACGTTTTCGTCCCCCAGTGGGACCTTTCTCAACCACCAATATATATATAAATATATAATATATATATCTATATATAATATATTATAGATATATATATATATATAATAGAATATAGTATATAATGACTGTCTATAATGGCAGACTGTGTACTATTGGAACTCTGCTAAAGGACCAAATTAAATGAACACATGGACTCATTATTTTTACTTAGACACTTTCTTTACTGTCAAAGCTAGAGAAATGAATGCCCCAGCCTCTGCCCTGCACTACACTGACAGCCCCCAGCAGAACATGTGGCGAGCTAAGAAAACAAGAGATTCTGCCTTTGCCTCTTTATTTGTTTATTGTGTTGCCACAAGTCTACCCGGCAAAAAAATCTCAAACTGTTCTACTTCGTTTAAAGCACCAAATCACAAGGTGTGATCATTAACACAGCGATCTGTGGCACACACATATACAAGGAGAAGGAATACACTCTGTTTCTGGAAGCATGATGATTTGGACAAATGTATTTGGTAATATATGATAAATACATCACATAAAAAGGATGGAGTCATTTTCCTTCTAAAGTGCCATTCTCTTTGATGGACCGATTTTGGTGGAAAAAACACGTGGATTTAGAGAATAAAATACCCTGGATGTTCCTTTGTCTGTGTGCTGATCTCTCCCAGAAATAAGAAGGGGCTATTTGGATCCACAGTATTTGCCTGAGTTACAGCAAAGTTCCCCAGAACCCCCCCCCCCCCCCAAACCAAAAAACAACAAAACAAAGTGCCAAGCCAACTACTAAACAAAGAAGTGACCAGAACGAATGGGTGAAGCATTTCTACTGGGCTGTTATACAAAATCATGGGTGCTTGACTGTGGGTGCCATGTGGGTAGCCTTACCTCTCCTTTGCCTCCGCAGCTCTGTCCCTTTGCCTCCTGTTCTTGAACCAGTTGCTGACCTGGGTGGTGGTCAGCCCAGTGGCCTCTGCCAGCTCCCTCTTCTCCCTGGGAGATGGGTAAGGGTTGTGAGCATACCATTCCCTCAGCACCCCTCGGGACTTCTCCTTGAAACAGTAACTTGTCTCTTCCCCATCCCAGATGGTCCTGGGCAGGGGGAATTTTCTCCGGACCCTATATTTCCCAACGGCCCCCAATGGTCTACCCCGCAACTTCTCCGCTTCCACGTAGTGAGCCTTGAGCCACAGCTGCTGCAGCTTGGGGTGGTTATGGGGGGAGAACTGGTGGCTCTCCAGGATCTTGTAGAGCTCTCGGAAGTTGCCCCTATGGAAGGCCACCACCGCCTTCGCCTTCAGGACGCTCTCGTTCTTGTGGAGGTGGTCGCAGGCTGGAAGGGACCAGAGGAACCTGCCCAGCCTCTCCAGGTTCCCCCCTTGCTGCAGCACCTCGCACACGCAGGCGACCTGCTCCTGGGTGAAGCCGAAGGAAGGCAGCATGGACATGGCTCAGCGCTGTGGCACCGCCAGGAGGAGACCACCACTGGCAGGTCAAACCATGCACGGGAGGCAAAGCAGCTGCCAGGGGAGCAGTATATCCACCGGGTATGTGTGGCAGGCTGGGGGTGCAGGGGATGGACACAATGTAGCACCGGGGAGTGCAGGGGACGGACACAATGTAGCACGGAGAAGCTGCAGCTGTCGCCGTGGGAGTGCAGGGACGGAAACAATCCTGTAGCACCGGAGACGAGAAGCTGG
Organism: Ascaphus truei; assembly: GCA_036426205.1. Classification (NCBI taxonomy): domain Eukaryota; kingdom Metazoa; phylum Chordata; class Amphibia; order Anura; family Ascaphidae; genus Ascaphus; species Ascaphus truei. Next base: position 39,692,822 of record CM071575.1, on the reverse strand, counting down.
CAGCCGGGGAGGTTCAGGGGTACAGGACACAATGTAGCACCGGAGAAGCTAGCGCCGCTGGTGAGTGCATGGGGACGGACACATTTTGTACACGGAGAGATGCTGACCCGGGGAGCAGGGGACGGACACAATGTAAGCACAGGAGAAGCTGCAGCCCGGGGAGTGCAGGGGACGGACACAATGTAGCAGCGAGAAGTTTGTTTCTGTTCTGGGCGAAGCTGCCTTAAAGCTCCTGGCCTGTGCGCCCCCTGATTGGCTGCCGGCGGCGCCTATGAGGGGCAGAGCTGAGCAGAGCCTGGCTGAACTGAACAGAGTGCAGAGAGCAGGGCTGAGAGCACAGGCAGGAGGGTGGGGAGGGCAGGAGGGTGGGGAGGGCAGGAGGGTGGGGAGGGCAGGAGGGGGGGGGGTGAGGCAGCAGCCCTCAGGGGGAGACACGTCAGGGCCCTGCAATATGAGCCCCTTCTCAAGTATCACCTAAGGGGACCAAGGACTCATCTCTGCACAAATCAATTATTACAGACCTTTGTGAGAGAGAGAGAGAAAAAAATCAAAAATGCTATTGTCCATTTCAGACCTGTTCATTCCCGGTGAGATGATATTTAATTACCTTAATGTTGAGAATGAATAAATCATATCTTGATGAATAGCTTCTGGAGAATGATGAATAATTAACTCAAGGGCACTGCTTTATCATAGGGAACACAAAAAGGGCTGTATGATTTCTGGGCCTTTATACAGTACCGTCCATATTAAACTGAATATACATACGTGTGTGTGTGTGTGTGATGTGTGTCGTTTGTGTGTATGTGTGGTGTGTTGTGTGTGTGTGTGTTGGGTGTGTTTTGGCTGTGTGTGTGTGTGTGTGTGTGTGTGGTATACATATTCTTTTAACACTGATTACCCTATTTAATTAGCACAGTTTGAATTTAGCAATGTTTTATATTTGTTGTTTTTTTTATAATACAACATAAACGACATTTTCTAATTGATCTTTATTAGGAATAGATTCCAAATAAAAAAATGTCATTAATCTCTTTTGGGATGGGTGTGGGAAAAAAATCTTGTCTAATTGATGACGAAATGAAAAGTATTTTCACCACTCACTAAAAACACTTTAAGGCAAGTTATTTGTTTTTTACTTGATGGGGAGAGAGCATTTAGTAAAATTGCACAAACAAGCCACACTCTAATTACCTTAATCCTCATTTACACACCTTGTTTGAAAGCAATTATTAAAAAGATTTCCAAAACAATTAGCCTCTGTAAACAAAGATAATCTATTGTTGGTAGCAGGGACAGGTTATAAGATAAGAACAATGCATTGTGATAAGGGAAGCAGAAAGGTGGCAAAAGAGGATTCTTATGAGTATATTTATCTTTGATTGACTAAGTACAAAATAGCATTTTAAGTACTTTTCACATAACATTAATATATGAATCCGCACAGATTCGGAATACTGCATTACTACAACAATGCAACCAAGAATATTAAAATATAAAGGGCGATGTCCAGCTATAAGAGAGAAATAAATAATTTGTTTTAATGCTGATCTACTTTTGATGGGCTTCAAATGGTTTATGCTGTTTACTGGTTTACATTATTGCATTTCTTATTTCTGCTATAGCTATGGGCTGGGGAACTAGGCAATAATATAAACAGCCACACTTACGACATTTAGTCTCCATAATAAATTTATATATATATAGATACACACACACACACACACACACACACACACACACACACTGAGAGAGCACACAGCCTGTGTAGTGACCACGTGTTTGTTACTGTTATTTTATTTTAGTACTGGTGATGTTTCAGATGAAGTCTTAAAGAGCTGCAATGTCCTGCCAGGAGGAATGTCTCTACTTGGAACAGATCCTTATTGACAAGGCAGCTGTGTGGGGACCGGAACGAGTCTTAAACCTGCTCCCGATTCAGCTAATACCCTAAAGTCTGGAGCAAGTGCGCAAAATTAGACTGGGGGGCTCTCAGTCCCTTCTGATTGTCACCTAAAATAGAGATTCTTCACTGCCAAATACTCAGCAATAAGGAGAGGAGACGTGACAAGGCAGCAGACAATGGCATCTGCATCTTCTAGCTACACGTGAGAACAGGGGGTTTAATACACACAGCCATAGTTAGAATGATCTATTCATTAGGTTGATAAAGCCCAAAGTTTAGGTGTCTCTGAACAGCACTTGGGAATTGCCAGTTGCTTTAAAAGTGACCAATTTTCTGGGTTCCCAGAAAAGTACTTATACTGGACAGGCATACATTGCATGTTATATCACTGAAGCCATATAACCCAGATTGCTATTACAATAACACACAGGAAGGGTATGCTGTTAGCCTGTGTTATTACACTACCGGAGAGCCTCATTTATCTAAGGACTGAGACCAGGTATAAACAAAAACAAAACCATTCTAATTATTATGCTATTCAAAGTTTCACGGTAGATGGTTTGCAAGTGATGGAGTATTTTTTTTAAAGTAATAACATACATTTAAATTGATGTACATATGTAAAAAATGTACGTATATATTATATATGAATATTATATAGTATATATATATTATATATCATATCTACGCTCTCGAATATATCTATTTAGACTCTATCTCATCTATATCTATATATATAATATATATATAATAATGCACACAGTACATGTAAGACTATATGCAGCTCCGAAGCTCTGTAAGAGGGTTGCATTTTGTTTCAGAAGATATAAACTTACAGTCCCACCAAATATAATCAATTTCTACGTTAATTGTTTCCATGTAAACATTTTGCTCTACGTGGAATCGATTACATATACTGTATCTGGGAACATCTGCTATTTTGTTGCCTTTTATTATCATTTTCATTGTTGTGAATTTGGGGGGGGGGGGGGGGGAGAAAAAAAAACCTTCCCTGCCTCGTATTACTCCTACAGCACATAAGAAATAACATTAAAATACCCAGATGATGTCCAACCCCAGTGCACCAAAATAATCCCCCAAAAGCAGCAACGAGAGCTCAACATAGGCCAGGGTAATTAGATGTCCAGAACATAGAAGGGGTTATTCATCTATGGCAATTCCCGTACATTGGGAAGAGTAATACAAAACCAATCCATTAGTAAATGAGTTTTGTGTTTGAAAGGTTTTTTTTTTTTTTTTTTTTTTTTCTCAACCACTTGCTGTTCTGAAAACTAGATCACATTTCGTTATCTTTAGTGGGAATCTGCAATGTGACACCGGATCCTCCCTTGTCCTGCAGAGGAGTCTGTGCCCACAACGTGCCTGCGAGATAGCCAGGACCCCCCCCCCCCCCCCACCTCCTAACACAACAATAAGCATTTGTATTTTCTTTCTAAATAAACCACTAAACCCCTCACCATATATCTGTAGGCTGTTTGGGATCTTGGAGACCTTGGCCTGGAAAAAAAAAAGTCCTCTATAAACTAAAGGGGGCAATTTAATGAGAAGGAGTAATTACTCTGCAGACACCTGTAAAAACACAGTTCAGGAGGTGAGGGGAGTGAGGGGCTGAGCCAGGAGAGGGATCTTAATATATCCTGGGTGATTCTGAGGAGCCTGTGTCTTTGTCTTGGATCTGCTTCATAGAGCTAAGGCTATTAGGATGACAAAGAAGGTCGCAAGGTACTTTGGAAAGGTACAAGAGGTTTGGGTTTAGGAGATGTCCTTTGGTTCCAAAATGTTGAGTTCTGTTCCCAGGTTGGATGGGAAGAAAGAAAAAAATTAGATCTTCTTTACGGTTGCATTTGGAAACATACGTTTTAAATATACCTGTAATTGAAGTGCTGATAAGTGTATTCTCCTGCTGTGAAATTGGATGGGAAAGCATGAACCAACTTCACTGTTCATCACATACATTTAGCATGGGGGAAAATACAGCCAACAAAGGGAAAAGGTTATAGGGGGAAAAAAAACTTTAGCTTACAAATAATGGTTGACTTTATTTTGGAAATATACACATGACCAAATTGATTGAGCTACGTATTAAATAATGTGTTTATCTTATTAATTATTTGACTGTTTATGTATTTATTTTGCCAGGGAAGATATGTCCCATTTTCACAATATATGTTTAGTTGAGTAAACCGTATGCATTCCTTCTGCTTTTCTCTTCCATAAAATCCCTGTCTGTGACTATCACATTTTTTTTTTCATGTACATGCTGGACTCCTACGCTAAATTAACCTCTTCATGTCTGGGGCAGGCAACGCAAGTCCCTCGAGCACTCAGGAGCTAGAAGAATGCCCTCTTGCTGGATGAGAGCCCGCAGCTCCCCTTCTGCAGAGAAAGGGGCTGCTGACGGTAATACTCTGTGACACTAAATAAACAGTTAAGTTGGTTTGGAAAGATGGAGTTAATTATCCAATGAGCTGCTCTGAAAGCCCCTCTGTGAGGTGGATTTGTTGTGACTCACAGCATAGGGGCATCCACATGGCTGTTAAGAGAGGCTGTTCCCCTTTGCAGTTTAGATTGTGGGGGTGACACACGCAGATCTCTTGGGTACCAACCGATGTCTGGGAGCCAGGACCTGCTTAGCAAAGTCACATTTAAATAACTCTCTCTGTTGACTCTCCTGAAGGAAAAATCCACTCTGTGTTTCTCTTCAGTAAATTCCCTTTAAATAATGTTCTGTGGTCACACCCTGTCTCAGAGCAGCAAGCATGGGAAGAACACTTTAATTCTATACTTTCTGCAATCTTTGTAAAAAAATAATAATAAAAACAATGTAAATTACAGGTCTCTGCCCCACAGCATTTGCTTCTAAGAAATTAATTGAACATCTAGCTTCAGCTTTCTACCACACACACAATTTGTATTTGATTAAATATTAATTTCCTACACGTATACCAGCCCATATTAAAAAAAAAAAGTGTCTGGGAAAACTGTGAATATACACATACAAACTTTTTGCTTTTTTTATTCTACTTTAGTAGAACTAGATTAAAGTGATTATCGTGATTCTCCCGAGAGGGACTGGTTTTAATTTCAATGTGTTTTAGATTTTGCTTGGTTACGCTATCCCCAAGATATCTGATGTGCTCTGATAAATATGCACACAAATATAAATGCTGGTGGTAACTTAAAACTTTGAGTCCTTGTGAGATTTTGCTATTAGCAATCCCAGGCTGCCCCTTTCCCCAGGTCATTACGGTACTGTTGGTCTCTAATCAATCCTAATGCGATGGCAATTGGAGTCCCTGATGAATGCATCTCAGGTTTCATGTAATGGTTCTACCACATTTCGCTAGACCTCCTTTTTTAACCTGAGATGCCAGGGGACGAGTCCTTCCCAGCTTCTGATTACTTCAAGATGTCGGGCTGATTTGGAATAAAATACTGACAAAATAATACAAAGAAGAAGAATAAGACACGAGAGAGGAGAAAAATGTACATGGGGGAGAAAAATGGGTAGAAATGAGGAGAAATAATAATAATATTAATACAGAAGTTGTTTTTTTTTAAATAAAAACCTCAAAACAATAATGTGTCAGTTGTAAGGCTAATTCCCTGATTTATACAGGCACTGGAAGCTCTCTATACATATGGTTATATTTTGGTAGCTATGACATATACTGAATTATAACTGGAGTTGTGTTCTTAGATATAGCAGACTTTCCTAAAAGATAATATGTTTAATTGTAATGATTATTTTTTTTTTTTTTTTTAAATACCAAAAATTTGCTGTTACAAAATATTTACATAGGACGTTTCCCATATACCTTCTGAGGAAAATGCAACATATAGTTATTCAAATTAAAAGGCAATCACATATAATATATATATATTATATATATATAATATATAATATATATTATATATATATATATATAAATATAATATATAATATATATACATACACACACCCCACACACACCACACCCCACACACACACTGTTTATATGCACACATACTATACTGTTCTTCATTTTATTTTTTTTTTTAATTTTTTATACATTTGTTTGTTTGTTTTTTAATTATATTTTTATTCATTTAAACCTCTTCTACTTTTCTAAGGCTTGTTTTTAAAAGGGATTCTCTATGAGCATCGGTTCCTTTCGTTTTCTCAGAATAATGTGATCTGTAATCTGAGACAATAGTAATTGAAACTTCCGTGCCATGGTCCTTTTTAAATAAGATAATGCATCTGAATTACGTTAGAAAGTGCTGCAGACAAATTGGGTCGCCCAGATCCTGCAGGAGATCGTTCTGTGCTGGGGATTTTCTTGCATGCGAGTTTCTGAACAGAAGGTGGTTACATAGGAGATGAGATTGAAAATAATAATACTTACTGTAGGTGCATGGAGTCACCCTGTTAAATTTGGAATACTAGCAGTTTTTGCAATGTTTTGCTGCAAATACATCAGGGACATGTGTAGTTAATAATGGTGAATCATTTCTACAGGTGCCACCCACTGTATCCAGCTGTTTTATATGCAACCGTACTCTGCTTATTATACAGGTTTGCAATGCATATCACACCATGTATGTGCAATGGAGCCTTTTATTCTGCAATACTGGATTACCCTGTTATTACTTGTTGACATTCAATGATAATATATGTATTTAAGAATATATAAATCCCGACCTGATTAACTAGGAGTTAGACCATTTTTTTTCTGGGTGATGTTCCTGACACAGATGTGTTCCTGGAAATCATAAGTGCTTATAGCAACACCCCATCATAAAATGTAAGACCCAAGTCACAGAGCCAGCTATTTAATAACTTGCTAAGAGCTAAACAATACTACAACTGTTTATTACCGCGGAAAGTGAAATCATGTCTTGTATTCACATTGTGTTCATTTTCTGCTTCTGGTGAATGAACAGTACACATTGTAACACTTGTGTGTTATAGTGAAGGTGAGTATTAGTACAGTTCTAGGGTAGGAAAGCCCCACCTCTGTAAAGGGTCCTGAACTTCTGGAACAAGTTTGCTAGGATTTATGGTAGCCTAATCACAAGTGGTTTCGTGGCGAACTGTGCATAATGTATATACATGAAAAGCCTCAAGTCACAATTTTGTTACAAATAACCTAAATAAAGGTGATTTCAGACTAGGATTACACAATGATCCAGGATCACTAAATTGATATCAATGTACGCTATCTACAAAATACAAAGATGGTGTGTGTGTGTGTGTGTGTGTGTGTGTGTGTGTGTGTGTGTGTGTGTGTGGTGTGTGTGGGGTGTGGTGTGTGGGGTGTGTGGTGTGTGTGGTGTGTGTGTGTGTTGTTGTGTGGTGTGTGTGTGTTTGCTAAATTATCACATAACACAATATCATTCTACAGAAAGAAAAGAGATTGTGTACAGATATAGGGTCTTTTCTTTTGACCTGGCCTGGTCTGTAATTACCCACAGATCCAGGGTGCTAGGGCCAAAATGTTGATCTCTGTGGATTAACCCCAACTCAAGGAGTTAATGGATGTTATTACATTGTTTAATTAAAGTTGGACTGCTAATAACACACCACTGACGCCCCCCCCCCCCCCACAAAAAAGCTCTTGTGCCTTAAAAAAAAAAAACTACTGCACATATACGGTTAGGTGACCGTATACATTGATCAGAAGTTTTAAGTGTTCCATTTTTCTAATGAATAAATCAGTTATCTAGCAGAACCGACAACTATAATGGTGTTCTTTAAAGGAGCAGTGCAACATGATAGGCAAACAAGTCATTTTGTAAACACTTTATACATGTCACTGGGTTGTTGTTTTTTTAGAATCAATAAACCAATATTTAGTGTACTGCTATTTGGCTAACTATGACATCAGAATGACTGCCTTAAAAATAGGAAATAAAGTCCCAACAGTTTTATGATTTAAAATGTAGTTTACTTGGGTTCCAGGTGTGACTAACGCTGTAAAAAGGCACAAAGGTTAAAACTTGGTGTAAGATCTTCCTGTAAAGTCTGCACCCCATAGAACTTACTTTCCAAGGGAGTTAAATGGCAGTTCTATCAGGCAGCAGCAGTGCTCTATGAAAGATCTCAGAAATGTAACAGAGAACCTGCAGTTAAAGACAAACAGAACAGAGCACAGGACTGAACCACAGGCAGAGATCAAATTCATTACAAGACTGACACAACTACTGAGTTACTACCTCCTGGGACTAAGAGAGGGCGCTCTTTAACAGACAGAGAAACTCACACTGTGCTGTCCTGCTGTTTGGTCATGTTATATACCAGTAAGATTATATATATAAATGAACATATAGTAATATTTACAGTTGCTATATATATATATATAGTTATGGTGAGTAAAAAAAGTGACAAAAACCCTCCACAGGAAAGCAAATATGCAAATATAACTGTATGCTCATCTGCATGTCTTAGGCAGGCGGGGAAAGGCGGGGAAAGGCGGGGTTGCAGACCTGCCTAAGACATGCAGATGAGCCATCTACAGTTATATTGGAACATATATAGACTATATATATGATAGAGAGATATCTATAGAGATATATATATATATATATAGATATAAAAATATAAAACAACAATAGTCATACCGTTCGGTGACCACCAAATGCTTTATTTAAAGCTATTTTATTGATGCTTGTTTTACACATAAAAGCATTTTGTTGGTCACAGAACGGTATCGACTATTTGTTTTGATTATTAAGCTTGGCTAACACGGTACGCACAGACACACGCACACACACACACACACGCTTATCATTTAACATATATGTATTGTGAAGAATGAAAAGTTAATTAATATCAATGTGGTTTTGCATTTGTAAAGGGACAAGATAGGAACATAGAAAAAAAAGCACCTTTGTCTATTGAAAGGGGCCTCATTGGCCTCCAGCTGCCATCTCCTCAGCACAAATGCTGAAGGGTATTTCCTATCTATTTCTTTACTTCCCCATCATCTCAGTCTATCAATACCTCACAGTGTGTAACAGTCCCAGCCCCTGCCTGGCCACACGGCCACTGTACATAGTGCACACGAGGGCTTTACCTTTAGGAAACATGATCCATAGGAGCTGGAACAGCAGAAAAAAATTAACACTGTCCTTTGAAATGTCACTTACATTTCGTTCTGTTTAAGAGACCCCCATCCTAATTCTATGGATCAATATACTTACATTCCTAAGGCCTTAGTACGGAACTGGAGCAAGCATACGTTTTAAAATGCAAAGCCATGTTGTCCCAAGCATGTTGACACAAAACACACAACATGTAATGTTACTAAAAGGGTTCTGAGAAATGTTTCCAGTTTTAATGCATATAAGTGCATTCTATATGCGCCAGTTTATTTATATTGTGGTAACAGTGTATGCATCACTTTCCGAAATATCATATGGGGTAAAATAGTGGGTATAAGTGCAGCACGTATATAACATAATGTAAAGGTTGCCCCTACCCCGCAGAGCTTACAATCTACGTATATATAGCTATAAAACGGAAATAGCTGTGTTAGTCCAGTTGCGATAGTGCTGAATAAATATAGCTAGAAAGAATCCTCCACATTTTTGGGTTATTGGACGAGTGCTTTGTTCTTTCTACTTAAACATAAATAAGGCCTAACGCTGTGACATTTAGAATTTTTATAAAAATTAGCCTGGAAAAAAAAAAACAATTATATGCGGCAAACGCGGCAAAGTCGGAGAAACGGCTAGAAGAAAAGGGCCTTTCACCTCTCATTAGTGATGCCATCAGGGCTCCAGCAAGCAAGAGCTGAGGTCATGTTACATATGGCACACAGTCTGTTCAGCACTTTTAACATCAGCTTTGAAATTTTAGAGAAGTCAAAGGTCATCTTTAATAAGCTCAAGTCTGAAGGGTTTCAATGATCTCTTGCAAACTGCAGTATTGCCTGTGTGGGTGTCCAGTTCTCTTCTCCCAATCTATTCATGGCTTCTCCTCATCGACTCTGCATGTGTTATTAGTTGCATTTATATCTATTTCCTTGGGCATGCCCGTCTGGTTCTCTGCTGCTATGTTTGGGTTTTTAGAAACACTAAGAGTGTTGCCCTTGTCAGGTATTTTGCTTATGAGCGGTTTGTTTTCAGCCATAGAAAAGTAATTCAATAGGTGGGATAGTTTGTACAATGCAACTTCTTAGGAGGCCAGTAGGTGTGTCCGCCTGTCTACATAATGGAGACGTACTCACCGTAGACCAGTTGTAATTATGGGTTAGGGATCGCGCTTGGTTGTCAAACTACTCATGCAAATACAATACACATTTATTAATTGAGATTTTTTCTTTCTTTATTAAATAATTGATTCCATCC